>VZTV01089616.1:2287-22600 GCA_013400875.1 Anhinga rufa | reverse complement strand
CCGGCCCCGGGGCTCCCACCCGGCCCCTGCGCTCCCACCCGGCCCCGGGGCTCCCACCCGGCCCCAGCAGCTCGTCGCCCTGCGAAAACTTGCCTAGTCCATGATTTATTCAGGCTTACCTCACCCAGGCTGAAATCTATTCCGAGGAACCATTTCAACCTGAATGATAACTGATTCCAAAACAGAACTCTAAATTATAGTTTAACCTTGCACCGATTTTTGATCTAAAATTATTATATTGAATAAAGGTGTTCCTACCATTCATTATTTCAGGGAAAAACACACATAGCTCCATATTGCTGAAAGGAAACGTCCTAACATCATTTTGTTCCCATTGTAAATGGCACCAGGTCATTAACCAAGCTAGTTAAGTAACTCACCGACTTCCCAGCCATCCTGCCAACCAGAAAACCAGCCTGTTACTTGGGTAATCAGATAATTGCATTTTACATTTTCAAATAACCCTTAACAAGCAGGAACTAATTAATGTCCATAACACCCCAATGAGCTATGAATGCCTACTTCCATCTTACAGCCAGGGAAACTGAGGCTACAAAACCCCGCAAAGGAAGAGCTAGAAGAAACTCATAGTTCCCAGCCCTGTATTCACTCCATTCCCTGGGAAACCCAAGAGGGATACTTTTACCCATATGATGAAGCTACCAGCAACCACCAAATCATCAACTAAACCATCAGTCAGCCTAATAATTAGCCAATTAATTAGCAACCACCCAAAACAGATTCATTTACTCAGGCTCCATGTAACACTGTACTAGCAGGAAAGTTGGATAGAGGAATCTAAACAAGGAATGGAATAGCAGAGCTTTACCACACACCAGGCCCTGGCCAGCTTACAAACGGAACAGTGGTCAGCTTTAGAGCCTAGCACTGCAAAGAGTTTCTTGGTGGGCACATCTGGGCACACAGGCCCAGGTTCCCAGGTCCTGGACCAGGAGAAGAATCCCAACATGCTTCCCAGGGGGCCAGGGGCAATGCACACCCTTTGCTGTGTACAGGGAGCAGGCAAAGTTTCAGCTGAGCATCTACACTACCTCCGAGTGGTACAACTCCAGTGTAGTGTTGGGAGCCTGGTAAAAAAGGAATCTGCCTTTACCACAGGCTTGGTGTATTAGATATCTTCCTGTTCAAGCCCTTCCCACTAAATCCATTTTCCCACCTGCAAACTACCAGACACAGGATTCCTACTGAACCGACAGGGACATAAGAATATTGAGAGCAGGGAGAGAATCTTCTAAAAGAAAATGTGGCAAAGCAAGGGGGTTTGGCCATTTCCATTCAGAGTGGCTAGGGAATACCAAGGGCCCAGGATTACTCACCCAAGCAGTCTGGAGACAGAGAGCAGCTGCAGTGAAAAGTCAAAAGGTCTGTATGAAAGAGAAAGGTTTTCTTTGCAGGTGAAGCACCTAGGGAGATTTTTGTGGAAGACACAAGACTGTTATTTTAGGGTTTTAATTATTGTTGTTGTTGTTATTATTGTTATTAACCTCTGGGCTTACGGGGCAGGGGAAAGAAATTATATCTTCAAGACCACTCTATCAGTTAGCCGAAAGCCCTCAAATGGCCAGCTAAAACTTTTTGAGTGTTTTTAGCATAGAGTAAAAAAGGAAATAGCAGCTAAATTTATATTTAAAGCTACTTTAGATTCTTAGCCCGTGCCATCAAGGAGTGAAAGACTAACTGGTAGTGCTGGGAAAGGTGAAGTTTTTAACCCTGAAAAAACAGTAGGTGGAAATAGAATCTTCTGGCTATCTTTATGTAAACTTTTCTTCAACACTTGAGTGATTTCAGTACAAATATCTCCCAACAGAGAAAAAAATTAAAATCACATGGTCTCCAAAAGACCAAGGCCACATCAGCAGTAGTTCTGCAGGACAGAGCAGAGAGTACGATGTTGTGTGTATTCTGCTCCCTCCTCCTGAAAATCAGAGTGAATTTTTCCAAGTGCTTGTTGCAAAAACATACTTTCTGCACTAATTAGCTTAAATAAAACAAGATGTTTTATTCAAGCATTTTGATCAGGCTTGAAGATATAAGTCCAGGCTCATAAAAGATGATGTAACTATGCCTTAACCATTTGCAATCCGTTAGCTGAGCTCGGCAACCCACTTTTAGCCTCTCTGAATTGCAGCGTGAAGAGCCACCATGAGGGTGGTGGGAGCTGGTTCATTTTGCCTCCTAGCTGGGCCAGGCTGCAAGTGGGGCTCCCGAGCAGCTATGTGGGCTTAGCTAATGGGAGATAACTCCTTATACTGTGATGCACTTGCAATAGTGACACCAAGTATTTGCTTTAGGCTTACCCCTCATGCTAATGCCATTAAAATGGTGTGGCTCAGCAGTTCCCAAAGGGATTATCACGAGCCTCCATTTGAGGAGCTCCTCGTTTGACCAGCCCCTGAGCTGCAACTTGATCTGCAGAATGGCTATTAGGCTCACCGAGTGCCCAGTGGGGACACCCCCACTCTCAAACTGCTTCTCCTTATGGAAGAATCTTCAGCCTGTTTTGCAAAAGAGAGCGAAAAAAATATTGATACAGATTCTCTCCCTTTTTCCAGCCTGCAGAACTGCCAGGCGGTCTCTTGGGAAGCCCAGCAATCTCCCTGCACCTCCAAGGCCCACAGAGCTGTTTGTCCATAGTGCATGAGGAGCAGGCTAGTAAGGAGGCCAAGAGCCACGAAGTGGCCTCCTGCAGCAGAAAAACCTGTGTGAGGATATGTGAAAAATAACCCTGACTTGCTAATCCTAGCTGTGAGCAAACAATTAGCAGGAAGCAGAGGCAAACAGGAAAGCTGATTTAATTATGTGACACTGATACAGCCAGTGAACTGGAGGGGAGGGAAGGGGGGAGGCGAGGGAGGGGGGCCGGGGATGTGGGGTCAAAACAGTTTGTAAAAATCTGTTTCACAAAAGCTGTTGTTCCCCTCGGGGCAGAGAGAGATTACCGTGGCTCAGTGTCTATCAAACACGGGAAGAGAATAGGGCCAGGGGCAATGAGACAGCTTCCGAGTATGAAGGGCCCTTCTTCTTCTCCGCAGCAACCAGCAGCCTGCCAAAGAATTCCTGTAAGCTCTCGGCGGCTTTGTGTGCCTGCCCGGGCTGTGGGCAGCACTGCAGCAGGCCTGCCTATTGTCGGCAGGGCTCAAAGGGAGCAGGGGAGAGAAAAGGGGAGCTGGGAGGAGGAAGAGGGCTTAAGGGGGCTTGTTGTTATCAAAGCCGCAGAGGTTATTGTGCTGGAGCAGAACCACGCTGCTTCTGAGCCCCTTCAGTGTGGCTGTTAATGGAGGCGCTGCAGGGAGACAGAGGGTGGGATTTGCTCCATGTAAACTCGCTGGGGTCTCCCTCTGCACGCACTTTGCTTGCTCACACTCACTGGCTCAGAGCAGGCATGTGCAGAGGGAGGCAGGTGGCCCTGCACCCTCCTTCCCCATATCCCCCAGCATCCAAAGACACCTGCCAAGGGAGCCAGGCTCACATACCCTCCCGCTGACTCACCTGCTATAGGCACACGGTCACACCACGCTTACACAGATGCACCTACCGGCCACTCATGGATTCAGAGAGAAATACACGCACATCCAGGTCTGCAAAAGCAACAGCTCATCGCTGGAGGCATCTACAGCTGGACATATAGATATACCTGAGGGCTCGTATGCATACCCTCAATATCTGGATGCAAGTCCTTAACCCAAACACACATGTACAACAGTATGGAAGCATGCTTTTCCTGGCATGCACAAATGAGAAAGTCTTGAGGCCCTCTCCCAGAGATAATGAGCACATGGTAGAGGTAGCAGAAGGGATGCTAAGCCATGTTGTTTTAAAAGCTTCATCTGCATCACAGGAAAGGAGAAGCTGAAGTCCCCTGGGGAGCAAAAGCCTCAGGAAGGCTTGTGAGCAGGGGTCTGTTGTCAGCAGTTTTGTAAATACTGATGCTGTGTCATGAACTAAGAATCTCCCAAAACACTGGGCTCCAAACACCCTCCAAAGACCCTGACTGACTGGAGGAAGGGCCTGGTACTGAAACTAGGACATATCCCAAGGGACCACAGAGTCAGGGTGAGCAGGGTGGAAAAGCCAGATCCCCATTCAAACTCTGGCCTGACTTGGATCAGGGACAAGTGAGCACTGACATGAGGCAGTTCCCAAAGCCCAGCACGAGTCCCACAGGCTCCTTGAGGCATCCAACCTCCTGCTGTGGGAACCAAACCATCAGACACGAAATCACAAAAGAAACTTTTAATGGACCAGAGCCTCTATTTCCTTATCCGCAAAAACTTGCCCAGGTACCAACCAAAGCCCCTCCAAGGCACTGTGCCAGAGGGAGGTTTCACAGGCGTATCAGACCCACAGCCAAGACTTTGATGGAAGCAGGAAATCCCAGAGGCCTGGCCTACTTCTTACTCTGAGCCTGGCCATAAAAGGAAATCACTCTGAAAAAAATCAACAAAGCCTCCTTCTTTCTGGACCAGGAAATTTTCTTCATGCTCATGACAACCCGGTTGGTAGAAGCTTTGCTCCACAGTGGCCAAATCCACACCTGACCACAGTTCTGGTCAAAACAGCCTTGACCCGCTGAGCATGGGTGGTGGAGAGTTGGTGCATTACACAGCAGCCAGACCCTCTCCTATTCCCAGGGTGGCCCCACTCATCAGTCCCAGGGAGCTAACTTACCCTTCGACCCAGTGCTGACTCACCGTATCGGTGCTGGACATACCCTGTCCAGACTCACAGAAACACGTGTAAGAGACCCACACGCACACACACACGTGGGGTGAAAGTAATTCAGCTGCACCCAGCACCTTCTTCTTCATCACTTCCCCTCCCACTCCCATCCCATCACCCAGCAGATGCTGCTGAGCCAGCCCAGGAAGGCAGGCGGGGAGCTGGGAAGAGGGATGGAGAGGTACCCCAAGAGGGAGAGCAGCAGCCTCTGACAACCCTGGTACGAAAAGTAGGGGGGACGAGACTGTGGGGGAGGGGACCGAGGCAAGGCAGGGAGGGCTTCTCATTGTGAGGGAAATTTTATTTTTAACAGATGCTAAGGCAGATGGCACAGAATTAACAGAAAATGGGAGAGGAAAAAAGAGGAAGAACATTACTGGCTCCAGAGAGAGTGGACATTAAAAAAATAAAGAATAAGGGAATGAAAACAAGTTTAAGTACTCTCTCCAGAGGAGGGGGGGAGGGAAAGCGCGAGGCAGAGCAGGGACGAAGCAGCGTGATAATAACCAAAGGCGTGAAATTGCAAAAGTAAAATTTGTGGCACTCGGGAGGGGCTGATAAGGCCCCAGCTTCATTGCAAAACTCACTCAGAAATTACTGATGTGATGTTTTAGCCTTTATCATTAATAATAATCGAGAGTGGGGAGTGGGGTGGGGGCGCCTGAAACAAAGAGGGAAAGAAATCGCGTGAGCATCTGAAACCTGGGGAAGGAGGAAGAGGCGGCAACGGGAGAGCTGGGGGAGAGGAAAGGTGTGGGGGGAAAGGATCACGGAAAGGGGTCCAAATGAGGGAGAAAAGGGACAAGAAGGGAAGGGAAAGCTGAAAAAAATGAAAAGAAAGTGATGCCAGCCAAGAAAAAAGAGGAGGAGGAAAGAGCCAGAGGAGGAAGTTTAAAGGACATGAGGAGAACAAAGGGGAAAGGAAGGCAAACAGGAATTGGGGAAGAAAACACCAAAAAGAAGGGGGAAAAAGGCAGCTACGGGGGAGAAGAGAGTGAATGAATGGAGAAATTATTGCAGAGATGAAATAGTGGGAGAAGACAGACTGCAGGACAGGGAGTAAGAGAGGGGGAGACAAAGAGATATGGCCCTGCCGCTCTCCTCCCAAATTAATCGAGGATACATCAACCCAAGCCACTAAAACAGAGCTATTATGAATGGGTTAGTCACAGGTGGAGTTAAAGGCCTACAGAGGGATATTAGCCAAAATTGAGTGGCTTTTAATTTCTTTCTAACGAGAGATTGTGGCTGGGGAGCCAGACACTGCCTCGGCTTAGCTAGGCCTGAAGGCAGCTAAACACGGGAGCCGGCAGCTTCCCACAGCCACGCTAAACCACAGGCGAGCTGACCTGTGCGGTACACGCAGCGAGATGGAAAAGGCACACGTGAGCCAACCTGCCCGCTCTGTGCGATGAAATGGCAGAGCCACACATCATGGCATGGGGACACGGACAACAAAGCTGGCAGGGACCCACCGGACTGCTCTGCCTCCTCTCTGCACCAGCGCAGGGCTGTCGGATGACAGACGGACGGACAGAGTTCCAGTGTTTTGCAACCCGTCAGTGAGCTGGGGGGGATTCACCCTGCCCATTAGAGCTTTGATTTTTGCTGGGAGGAAGATCCCCCTGCACTGCAGCCTGCTCATTGCCCTCCTGGAGAGACCGGGGAGCTTCAACACAAGATCAGGACATCTGGGTTCTATTTCTGGCTCTGCTGCTGGCAATTCACCACATTTCTCCATTTCCCCATCTGCTATCTGGGAATAATGCAGTATTGTTAAAACTAAGCACTTAAAAATGATTAATCAGACCATCTCCCCATTCCAAAATCATGAGATTGGTTTAAAAAATCATGACACCTTCAAGAAGGATAGGGCCACATGCAGGAAGACTCCCACACCTTCAGAGAACCCAGTCTACAGGACTCTCATTTCCATGCTTTTCTTTCTTCTCCTGAGCTTAAAGCTCACAGTTCATCTGGCCACATGATGTTCAGGTGGTGTGCGGAAAAATAAAAATGTCCAGAACTAGTAACATTAAGTAACATTCATTTTTTCCCTATAGAGCCATGTGCAAATTTTCCATTAAAACCTCTTACTTCCCAAAGCATTGATTCATTAAAACCAAAGGGAGGGGTCAACTTCTAACAACTCTCTCTCCCTGAAGCAATTGGGGGGGGGGCGGAAATGGGGATCTGGGGGGGGAGAACACAAAAAAGTTGTGGAACCATGGCGACACCCTGCTCTGACATTTTCTAAACTAAACCATTTTGCTTTATGATTGAAAATTACTTTTCATTTTTGAGTTCTAGACCATTTAGGCTTAAAAGGAACTTTCAAATGGTAAAAAGTTGCACTGGGAACAAAATATTTCATTTGATCCAATAAAAAATTTGGGGCTAGGGTATAGGGAGAGGGAGAGAGGGTCAGGATGAGAATCAAATTATTCCTTTGTGAAAGCATTACATATTTTTACTTCTTGTCCCATTTGGGGGCAGAAATAACTGCAGCTTACAAATTCTCATAGAAAAAAATATTTCCTGCCTAGATCCAATTTCTATCTATATGAGGTGTTTCAAGGACTGCAGATAGTATGTGCTAGGTATTCTTAGTTTCTATGTGTATTTCATCCATTGCCCATATGATCCAGCCTGAATAACCTCCACATACACTTTTGTCTCATTGCTGTTCAAATACTCTCACATCTTCCCATTTTCCAAGCTGAACCCAGACTTGCTTGTGATGGTTGTGGAATTCACTCAGGAGTGCTTGTGCTTTCAGGAGAAAGACACAAACCAGATGAGCTGGAAAGTGCATGTGACCTCTGAGCCAACAAAAACACTTCTGCAGAATATATGTGAAGGCAGCAGGAAGCACTCCTCCAAATCAGAGTGAACTCACATGACAGTGGCATAAAAGCACAGTGGTACATGTGATTATACAGGTGGTGCTGTTTATGGAACATGTATCGCATGTGTTAAGTCATAAAACCCTGCAGAAGCTGCTCTTAGTGCATGGAACATCACATGAAATCTGATAACAACAGCCATGTCTAATGACCAGGAGCCACATCTGGAAATCACCTGCTAATTCATCTGAGAACAACTCATAAACTTGAGAGACAGCCAGTCTTAGTGGAGAAGTAAATCTGTATCACTCATCTGGATCTTACTGACACTTGGATAGAGAAACTTCATCCTTCTAATGAAAGAGCCTGCAAAGAGGGTGTCATCCTGTGCTGGGGGCAAACGACCTAGAGGCAGGGTTGCTGGGGTTCCAAGCTCAGCTCGGCTTCAGCACTTCGCCTCCAGCTCCACCAGAAAACCACAGCAGCTGCCAGGTGCACCTGGCTTGGGACTTTCATTCATTTAAAACACTGCAGGCTATTTTTCTTTCAAAGACAGAAGAGAAAGATTGTGTGTGTTTTCTCTTAGTCGAATGGTGAGCTCAACTTGGAGAGGTCAGCAGTGCTGGAGTCTGGCTTGTCCAGCTTCAGAGCCTCCTCCACATCTCCAGCTGGAGAATCTCTTATCTGCTCACCAGGGAAACAGTCCCATGGCATGAAGTTCAGCCTTCAGGGAGAATTTACTTTCTCACTGAGATGGGAGGATCTTAAGGACTATCTTTATAGTGAACAGAAAACCAATATCCTAGGGTGGGAATGTCCCAGGGGACAGGGGAAAGCAGGCATAAGTGATCAGAGCACATGGAAAGTGCACAAGAAACAGAGAGGAGGGGGACAGGGCCCCAGAAATAAAGCACCAAATAATGCCAGTGTACATCCTTACTCAGAGATCTCAGACTTCCACACACAGGTTTTCCAGCTCACTCACTCATGCCCTGGCTGAGCGTCCAGCATTTCCTGTTGATAACTCTTCTGCCTCGTCTGTCGGCACGGAGCAAGGACCATTCCCCGCTGTCATGAAAGCCTTTTTCAATAGGCGCCATCCCCCCTGGGCTGCCAGCTGAGGCCACTCCCTGGAGAGCTACACACCTCTCAGAGTCTATTAAAGCTCAATTACCAAGGGCTGACTGGCCTTGTTGTCTGGCAAAGGGAGGTAGGATGCTCCTCTCCCTCCCAGGGTCGGGGCTGCTTTACTATGGCCTGGCCAGCTCACAACTATGTATCAATTTAATAAGATCAAATCAAGTACAAGAGGTGCGGGGAGGAAGGCAGTGAGAAGAAAAACTGTAAGAAGGCAGCTCAGAAAGCTGGCGGCGCCTGCTGAGGCAAGGCTGGCTGGCCCAGCGATGATGAAGGGCGCGCTGCTGATTTACACTGCAGGCACAATGGAGCCATCCAGATTTATACCAGCAGGGACCTCCCGGCCTCACAGACCCTGTCCCACCAGCATCTTCCCATGCTAGCATAGTATGGCATCTGACCCACTGGTGCTTTCCCAGGGACCAAAACCACTCTCTCCTACATGTTCCACTTCTGTTCTGCTGCCACGCTGTTCCCCAGGAAGTTTTGCATCTCCAGCACTCAAGTCCTGGCTTTCCCCACACGCTGGCAAAGAGCTGTCATCAACGCCAACACAAAAGTTTCCGTCAGGGATAAATAGTTTCCCTCCCACCTACACCCTCCCTCCTTGGATGTGTCTTCTGGGGTCTGAGCCCATAGATGGAATTATACAAATAGATCAGTCACACAGATAGCAGTCGTGTTTCATTTGTTACTCAGAATCCTTATGGGCAAGGAAAATAAGAGAAGCTGAAAAAAATGTAAAAGCATCTATTTCATTCCTCATCCCTTAAGGACTCGTGTTTTTCAAAGCTGCTCACATCAGTGAAGAATGTGGGGGCAAGGGAAATGAGGACACACTGTTATGCTGAAGGTCTAACTTTGGTTTAGCATGTTTCCGTCATTGTCTACAGGACTCAATGTCACACAGAGATCAAGAGGTAAAAGCCTCAGGTGCCTCTGGAAAGCATCCTTTATCCTCATCACACAGGCAAGGAAACTGAGGCAGGGGAGAAGCCTGGCAGCCATTTACAAAACCTCTCAGAGATGTGCCTGAGAACCTGAGACAGGTGAAACAGGGTCCCCTAACCACCAGGCTGCCTGTCTTCCTTGGTACACTGACACCTGCCACCAGCTTCGGAAAAGGGAACGGAAGAGAGGAAACTCATCAAATGCAAACCATTCACAGGCATCACAGAATAGTCACTCAGTCCAGAAGGGTCTGCACAGTAACCCATCTCCACACTGCAAATCACCACTCACCCTTAAGACAAACTTGAGGCCTCTGGTAGAAGGCACAGACCCAGCACGTTGAGTCACAGGGCTAGTGTAGGACCTGTTAAAACCTCTCTTATTCCCTGTTTCTGGTAGAAGTCAGGATCTGTGGGAATGCTCTCCAGAGCTCCTCCTGAAAACCCATCTCTGGTGCTGACCAGGGAGAGCAGGATGTAGCAGTGCAGGGAAACAGAGATGGTCCAGTCTCTCCAGCTCGCAGGTGCACAGCAGAGCAGGGCTGGCACACTCCTTGTGCAGCCAGGAGACAAGAGCTCTCTTGGGTGCAGAGGTGAGCTGCCAAGAAAATCCCTGAACCCTAGAGCTTCTTCTTTTGCCTTGAATTAGCAGAACATACCATGGATCAGTGTTGGGACCTGTCCAGTTTCACAGGGGAGAGAGGAAGCGTGTCCTCTGCTGCCAGCTGTGCCAAGCCTCCAGTTTTCTGCCTCTTGACAGGACTCCAGAACATCCCTTGCTCTTCTGCAGTGTCTTCTTTGCTGGGGCCCTCCAAAAAACTTATCTATTTTCTAGCCAAGAGCAGTGAGGCTGGCAGGAACTGATGCTTTCTCACTCCTGTCAAATATGTCACTTCAGACAGGACAGAGGAGAGATGTCGGCATTTGATCTGGTAAAGAAAGCATGGGCTGGGTGAATGTCATTGTCCATGGATGGAGTGGAAGGGGTGGGGGAATTGATATATATTCCCATGCAGGCTAGGCACCAGGGATGATGGTGACATCTGTCCAACAGACACTGGTCCCATTGGGATCTGGCCTCCAGGGTACATTTTCCAGGATGGCCTGGAACATGTCCGGTTGCCTTCAAGGTAGCAGCTTGAGGGGGCTATGGTGGAATGACCAGATCCCAAGGAGAAAAACTGAGTTGCTGTGTGCCCTCTAGTTCACAGAAGCAGTCATGTCCAGAGGTGCTGGCATCTTGGCAGCACTGCCACACTGGGTACCACAATACCCCAGGGCTCCTGGGCACACATGGCACACACAGCCCTGACACCTGAGCTAGGCCTGCAAAGAGGACACTGTTGTCACAGGCCCTTTAGACCTTGGCAAAAGTGGGGTGCTTGCTGCAGATGCCCACTTTCCTAGCTTTACTCTGGGCCTTTTGATACTTGCTGCTTCTGTTCAGACTTCAGCATCTGGAGTCATGACATTTTAGGAGATATGAATTTGGAGGAGGAGGTGTTGAAGGGCTGAGGTTTAGCTGTCCTTTAGTGGAAGAAAACCTAACAGATTCAACAATCCCAGAAGGCAATAAAAATAAAAAGAACATTACACTGAAGCCAGTGGGGGTTTGTTTTGTAATTTACTGGCTTTGGCTCTAGACATACTGAACAAAACCTCCCACCAAAAAAACAACCCAAAACTTCCACGTGCACAGAGAGCATGAAAGGTCCCACATGTGCAGAGGCCAGGGGCAGCAGAAACACCTTGTCCCCTTCCCATTCAGAAGAAGCCCAAAGTGGATCCCTGCAGTCCGAGCTCAGGCTCATCCACTTCAGCCAAGAGGAATTGTACTGGGCTGGTGATTCAGGGAGAGCTGAACCTTCATTTAAGAGGAGTCTTGGCTTTGTGCCATCCCTGGTTTAAAACCTTCAGAACCTCAGAGGTGAATGTGTTCTTGCTGGATAAAGAGAAGGGATAGGGCCAAAGAGGAACAGGTCAAGCCTGCCCCACACTAGTGAGGGACACCTCCAGGGAGGCAACAGGCACCAACAGAGCTGCCTGGGTTTGAGCAGCCCCATCCCTGGTGTACTGAAACCCTGCTGAAAAGTGTTTTGACTTGCCATGGAGTTGAGCAGTGGCTGGAAAACTCCAATAGCACACCACTGCAGGCACAAAGTAAACAGCTCTGCCCCACGGTGCAAACCAGACAGGCAGAGAAAGGCAGGTGAAGTGAGGTGGCTGATGCTACCCAACAAGCTGGTGGAAAAGAAGGACTGAATATTCCCTCATGTGCTGCCCATGCCCTTTGCTCCAGCTACCTCCTGCTGAGGTAGCAGGATCTGACACCACAAAGTGCCTTATCCCTGGCACTGGCATCTGACACAGCCAAACAGGGCATCAGATTTATACTTGACTAAAACCATGGCATGTTGCGCTGCCCAGAAAGCCCCGTGTGCCACGCTCCTCGATGAAGCCTTAAGGCAGCCCCTTTCCAAGAGAACCGAGGAAAAATTTCCTCCCTGCCCCCATCCCCAGACATTGCTCCCTAGAGCTTTACACCCAAAGGACCACAGACATGTGGGGGAGGGACAGGGGCACAGAGAGAGGATCTCCCGCCAGAGACTTGGGGGGAGGATTTAAAAAAAAAAAAAAGAAAGAAAGAAAGAAAAAAGATGGAAGAGAGGCAGTGAGCAGAGGCAGAGAAAGAAAAAAAGGAGTGGGAAGGGAGAAAGTGAGAAAAAGAGAGAGAGTGAGAAAAATGACAGGAGCTGAATTTTCGGCGCCCTCACTTTAAATCAAGATAAAAGACTGAAATGGAAAATAACAGTCCAGAGAAACCCCTGGACGGCTTTGGGCGTTAATGGAAACACATGGCTGAAGGCTGTAGTGTTGTCAGCTTCCCCGTGCTCTGACATTCCTTTCTGATAATCCGGCCTGCCATAAAATTAGAATAGCAAATACCTCCTGACAAAGATGCATGTTTCCCTCTATTGTGCCATCATAAAAAAAACTCCGCTGGTGACTCGAGGAGCCGCAAACTTCAATTTAAATTTACAGTGCGGCGGAAGGAAAGTGATATGCACTCAAAAATTTTAATAACCTATTAAGTTACGACTTCAATTTCATTTTATGAATATTTTCCTTGGGGAGCAGTGCTATCACAGAGAAAGATAGAAATTTAAAAAAGATAAATAGTGCCATTAATCTCCAACATTTCTCTTCCATTATCCTTGAAAATTAGGAGTTATTTTTGTTCAGATCTTCATGTAATTAGCTCCCTACACTTGATTCACTAGCCAGAAAATGACCATGTTCAGAAAATTAAAAATTTGTCATTAAGTGGAATTTAACATAATATCATTTATCTTTATCTATTCCCCAGCTGACAGCAGGAGCCTTGGAAGTGATACAGGCTTCTGTGTCAGAGAGTAGAGGCAAGTCCTCGACATGAGAGGGAGAGCGCGGGAGTGTGGGGGGGGAGGCTTTAAGGATGTGGGAGGGTAGCAGGAGAGGGGGAGCATGTGAGACAAAAAAGGAAGCAGGAGCTGGAGTCACGGGAAGAAGGGGAGAAAAGGAGGAGTAGGGTGTGGGAGGAGAGGGAAAATGTGGGAGGGAGTTGGAGGAGCAGGGCAGACAACCAGGCAGGGCAAGGGGCAGAGGGAGAAGCAGGGGGCATGAGGAAGAGGAGGGCAGGGAAGGCTAACAAGGTAGGGCTATCCACTGGACTCAATGGCAGAGCTCGGAAAGGGCCACCATGAAGCCAGCTGGTTGTTGCAACAAGAGCAGAGTCGTGGGCCTGGCAAATTCCTGACCTGGCAGGACCCCCAAGCATAGTCGCTGGCTTCAGCTGGGCTGGATGAACACCAAGGCACTGGTTTCCTGCTGGTGGCTTTCTCCAGTTCTTCACCTGCCCCAGCCCACTCCATGAAACACAGGGCAGGACCCAGCAGAAATCCTCACCAAGGTCAGAGAAAAGCTTTTGCTGCCTATTAAAGACCTAAAACCTACATTGGTTACAAGATACAAATGAATATTGGATGCCAGCAGACCTCCTCACCTGGAAGCATTTCAGAGTGATCCACTGAGTACCTTCCATCAAGTCATTATCACCTCGTACAGAAGGGAAACTGAGGCACAAAACAGGTATTTGACCTGCCCAAGGTGGTGAGACTGGAAGCAGGGCTAGGACCAGAACACAGCCCAGACTGGCAGATGCTTTGACACCTCCTGCTTTAACACTTACTTTGCACTCCCTTCCCTCAGCTAATCCTGTGTGCACATCAGGGGTACGGCAAGTCCAGCTCTCCAGCATGGGCTGAACTACAAGAAGCCTCTTCAGCTTCTGAATCCCTCCCATGGACCAAAAACATTAGCCTCCTAACCATCTCATTTAATCTCTGTCTCTCCTACTCTCACTGGCTAGATCTAATAAAATATCTCTTTGAAGAAAATGAAAGAGAATAGGTGGAAGGAAGGAGAAGAACACCATAAAGCAAACACTATGGGCAGGAGCTATTTTAAATAACTGGCTAGCTAAAAAAGCCAAGGACATTAGCTACTCAGCAGTTCCATCACAAGTGCTTGTGCTATTTTAAGTAAATCTCTTTACCTCTCTATTCTGGCTTAAAGTTTGGGGATTTTTCCACTACTCCCAAAGAAGTTTGGAGGAGTTTTATTTAGCTGCGTTCCCTTCTCCTATATCTTGATTTTGAAATTTTGTGCATACCTTTTATTATTATTTTGTTTTATAAATACAATAAAGTTGGGGGAGGAAGAGCCATAAAGATTTGCACTTCATCAGAAACAAGTTTAATGACCTTGCACTCTGCTATGTGCAAAATGTAACAGAGATTTTTGCACAAATATTTACTGGACAGTGCATAGTATATTATAGGTCTGTACAGTATGAGGGCATAAACCAGCAGAGGAATATTCCAGTGCAGACAGTTATCACCATGCCCTGTGGCTGTGATATTTAATGCAACGTAGGGAGTTAGGTACAAAAAAATATCTCGCACAATAGCAGTCTCCCCACAGGTTCCTGCAAGGCACAATTGGTGGCCACAAAGTACCAGCCCACATGCATCAACCCATTTCTTTCTACCTATAAATGGATCAGATGGGTTAGGGTCACTGTGCTCATCCCGTAGCTGGAGGTGTTGAAGTACCTCGGTGCTACAGCAAACCAACAGCAGAGCTGGGCATGGAACTCAACTGTCCTGCCTTTGTTTTGGCAGGCAGCTGTGCACTGCCACCTCTGAAGTTTCTCACCACCAGCAATGCTCCTTTATGGCTTGGGCAACTCCTTTATTCTGGTGAACATGTAGCCAGAGCCAACAATAGGACTGGGTAAGCATAGGTCTGTTTACTGGTTTTCACTATGGCTCTAGATCAGACCTGTAGCCAGAGTAAATGAAAGTAGCACCTGGAGCACTTGCCACAGTGGAGTGGAGGGCAGTCTCTAGGGATCTGTTCTGGGACCCATTTTCTCATCTCAACTCTACTGCAGCCATGTCCCTCTCTGGTCTGAGGGCTGAGTGTAACATCTGCCACAACACTGCAGAGCAAACTCCCTCCAGCCAATGGTCTGAAATGCCAAGAATCACCTCACCCCTTCAGTGGGTCTCATCCAAACAGCTGGCTGGGACAGTCTCCAGCCTGGAAGGCCCAGGCTGGAGAGGAGGAAGGCTGAGTACATAGGCATATGGGGA
Source organism: Anhinga rufa (assembly GCA_013400875.1). Lineage (NCBI taxonomy): Eukaryota > Metazoa > Chordata > Aves > Suliformes > Anhingidae > Anhinga > Anhinga rufa. The sequence goes on along the minus strand of VZTV01089616.1, from coordinate 7,231 downwards.
AGATGTTGATCTCAAACCTTGCGGGACACCTCTCCATGGCAACACTGATGTCACCCACAGAAACTCCCATGAAACATTTCCCCCTGTCTATGCTGGGGCTGGTTCCTGACCATTGATGCGGGAGATCACCACTCTGTTGCCCAAGCCTTTTTGTTGTGCATCCCAGAGCATGCTCTTTCCACCCTCACTCTCAAACAGCCCTTTCCCCCCAGGTTGCCTCCCTCATGCCCTCCCACTTAGCCTCATGCTCCTCCTCTCCCATCCCTTCACACACTCTTCCTTTTGCCCTTTCCCTTCATTTTCTCTTTGCTCTCTTTCTTCCCTCTTTTCTCCACTTCTTGAGCTGTTTGATTCATGGTGGTCTCAAAGCAAAGACTAAGGCCCCTTCCTCTCTTACCTACTCATTATATGATTTACCAAAGTGCCTTCACTTTGTTCCCTCATTCCTTAACTTGGTAGTTATCCTTGCTGCTCCCCTTAAGATCATCTCTGCTCCTCTTTCCCCCCACTGTCTTCCTCTACCCACGTCAACTCTTTTTTAATAGCCTTACAGGCTAAGCCAAACTGTTCTCTTCGTCTCCCTCCATGCAGCCCCTGGCCCATCCGCTCCTGCCTCTCCTATCCCTTTCTCATGCTCCCCCTCCTCATCAGAGCCTCAGCGCTGCAGCCTTAAAGCAGGATAAATGGATATGGATATCGTACAATAAAACCTTCAGAATGGAGAGTTTTGTGCAAGTGAACAGCAGCCAAGCCTGAGAGACTGAAAATTGGATAAAGGGATTAAAACAGTAGCACATTAACAGGAGATTTAGAGTGTAATAAACTCATTTCATAATAATATGTGCGTTGGGGCTGGTAATAAATCATCGCGGGATCCCTGCCTTCCGCGGTGCCGGAACGAGGCAGTGACCCGAAAGCGGGGTAGGATTTCAGCGAGATGTGGATTAATTTCACAGGGTTCTTGGCCAGGAATAGAGCGGCTGTGCCATTGCCGTACAGCTGCTGCTGCTGCTACTGCTGGCTTTTTACAAAAAAACACAAAAGGCAAACAAATGAAACCAAACAAGAGGACCTGCCAACACCGCCTGGCACACATGTTTGTGGAGAGGGGTGGTCAAGTAGCCTTCACCAGCACAACCCCAGAGGCCAAACAGCACTACTTCTCAGTCACCTCTCCAGACAATGGCCTGCCCCCTTTCCATGCAGACTTGTGGGGTAAAGATGATAAAACAGCAACAGGAAAGTAGCCAGCTAGAGAAAAACGCTAGGCTAAGTCACCACATTAATGGTCCAAATAACTTTGCCTAAGACACTGAAGTCAAAAGAATATACCAATCACATGCAGTAGATATACCAGCCTGGTGGGTAGCCCAAAATATAACCTCAGGACAGGTGGGGATGGAGAAAGGCCAAGACCTCGCTCACGTCTGTTGCGCAAAGCTCATGAAAAGTTACAAAAGAGATGAAGCCTCAGACCAAGAAAGGGAGGAGACCAGCATGTTGGAATGTTCCCAGAGAAAGAATACAGATGGATCCAAGCCATAACACAATTAGGTGAGGCAAGGACTTTGCAGCAAGAGGTAATAAAGGAATAGAGAACAGGAAAATGCAGCATGAGTGTCCTGGAATAAAAAAAAAAATGGGCTTGAGGAGGCCTGGGGCAGATGGAGACAGGTTGATCATACCTTAAGGAAGATTGGGGAGCAAAAAAAGCTTCCCAAAAGAGGAGGTACTGAGAAGCTCATAACAATCAAGGCACTGGTTCAAATGACAGGGGAGCTGGGCTCTACTTCTTGCCACTGTAGTCATGGAGCTTGCTTGGATGGTGAGCTCTCAGGGGAGGTCCTACCTTGCTTTACCATAACCCCTAAGAGTGTGGTCCAGTATCTGTGAGAAAAATACATGGGGACATCTTGATGTTCATGCAGTTGGACATGAAAACAAGAACCTGTATTGAAGAAAAGACAGGATGGGCCAATCCCAAAGGAAATTCTCTAAATATAAGCCAAGGCTAACCTGGCACAAAGAAGGGGAGGGTATATTTAGATGAGAGAAAGGGACATTGTGAAGTCTGAGGAGGAAGTGAATGGCCACCAGGACAAAATTCAAATCTCAAAAGGAGACTTAAGGGCTGAAGACCTGCAGATTCATGGAGATTTATCTTTGCTGGTACCCCTAGGGATAGCACCACAATGCTTGTTTGGTCAAGGCCAGAGTCACAACTCTGGACTTCCCTGAAAATATTAACCTCTGTGTTGTGCTACCCAAATACAGTGGTAACAAAAAGTCATCAGCTCACGAATCAGCCACCTCCCTGTGTGAGCAGACTGAGGGTGTCCAAACCAAACAAAGCATATAAGTGTTCCTCAAATGGAAGCCTAAGCCTTGCAAGAAGCCTGCATCTGAGGCAGAAAGCTACATTCATATGCAAGTTTTCTTGCACCACTTTCTATGTGTGTGGTGGCTGCTGACAACCCATCCACTATGCACAAATCCTTCAAGGAAACCCTGTTTCTTTAACAAAGAGCATTTTGCAGCATCATGCAGGTGTGTGCAGAAGTCACAGCAAACACCTATGACTTTTACAGGGTCAGATTGGGAGGTAGGCTAAAGTGGCATTTCTCAGTTTCTAAAGAGGTATTTGACATCACATTGAAGGATGGATTAAGGGAAAATGCAAAACAAGGAGAAAGGTAAGACTGCAGTAAAACAGGGAAATGCGACTTAATCAGACAGAAGAGCTGAGTATCTCAGAGCTGCTTCAGACTCATTCAGTCAAGGGTGAAAGAATGGGCCCCCACACTGCTTGGAAAGTCACACCCACAGATCTCCAAGAAGAAAGCAGAAGAAAGGAATGGACAAAACACCGGGTCCCAGCAGACAGTTGCCTGAACTCCCAAACTTCTTCCAAGGAAACCAAAACCATATTTACAAAATGTTGCAAGGTTTGGATAAAAGCAGAACATTTCATAGCCATTGCAGTGCAGAGCAATACAGGTAGCCAGTACTTGGGCGAAGGCCCAGCTCTCACCCCCACCAGTGTGGCTTGTGGGCAAGGGTCCTGCACAAGGCAGATAGTCCAGCCTGGGCTTAGGCCAACTACTGGTCACTGACTGATGCAGACTGGAACAGGTCTAACAGAAGTTACCTCCACACCAGTTAAAATGTCCACTTGGGATGGAAGAGGTGTATGGCCTTGTTCATCTTCTGAATCACTCTGTGCTAGGACTTGATTTTGATTCTGCCCTTTGCCCCTGCATGCCCAGAGCACAAATCTATCAACCATACTAGGTCACTTTCTCTCCTGCTAGTTTAGATCAGGCAGCTTAACTTCCACTCAGGATATTCTCATCATGTCATTGGAGACTTTCCTATGCTCCCACCAACAATTTTTATTTTAAAGAAATTATGTTGCATTTCAAGGAAAAAGCTTCATAAAAAGTATTCTCACCAGTCCTGTCCTCCCAGTCACCTGCGTCACACTGTTCCTGGAGGTCTAAGGGGGAAATACTTATTGCACACCCCATTTTTGTTATGAACTGCTCTTGTGCACAGCACTGAGCTCAGAGATTCGGCCAACACTGCAGACAGTCTATGGCCCTAAGACCTACAACTGGGGTTTCGTTGCCTTTATTTATCCCACACCCAGCAGCTGTACTGTAAGGCAGGGATTGGCTTCTTACATTTCAGTGTTAGACATGACAAAAAACAGAACACCTCCCATAGCAATATTTTTAATCACTCAAAAGTTAAATGTGCAGTAAGCAAAGGGTTGGGGAATTTTTCCTCAACAGAAAAAGAACTGATTTAAAAACACATTTTGTAAAAACACATTTCAGAGATCAGTTCCGGGCTGTAAAGGCCATTTTTGGCTAATAAACACAGGAACCAGTAGATTCAGGTTTTGAAAATGCATTGGTTAACACAAACTGAGTTTTAGCAAGTCCCTTAAGATAAAAAAGCAACATATTTAGGAAAAGTCTTCAGAAACCAGAAATTTTACTCAAAATATATTTTGGTTTTTATAAACAGTGGAAAATGTGGTCAAAAACCCAAGCAGGTCAGCTTGGCTGTCAGACCACAGTAGTTGGAAAAAAGGTAGGAAAAGCTCACTTTGCTATTAAGAGATGATCCCAGCTCAGCAACACTGCACAGTGGAAAGATGGGAGTCCCAAGACTCTGCCCAAGGTGGTCAAACAGGGCACACAAAACTACCAGTGGTACGTCACTGTTACAGATGCCCACTGAGAGGTGACAATCCCTGAAAGAAGAGCTTGGAGCCCAGAGCTCTTTCACACATACCACATAAAGAGAGTGTGACCCTCATGACAATTTCAGCCAGGTGGGTGGGCATCGCAGTGGTAAGCCGTAGCAGCACTGCTGTTCATCTAAGCTGGCTTTCACTCATTACCATAGCTCTTGCCACATCACTGAAGTGTAAATTCACTCAGTAAATCATACCAGCTTCACTGCTGCAAAACAGTACTCAAGAAGCACTAATAAAGCTGGAGAAATTGGATTTGCATTGAAGTCAACCTGCCACTTCAGCTGTCAGTCACTGCCAATCAAGGACTGTAAGCCCCATCCAAACAGACTTCCCCAGTAGCAAACTGGCCATGGGAACTTGTGAAGTCATGGAGCAGAAGTTAATATACTCAGCACAGCACCTTCATATCCCCCCTCCCCACACACGCCACAAGAGCCAACAAGACCAATTCCTGTGTGATAAAAGCTGGTGGACAGTGAACCACAACAGTAAGTTATTCTGAATAGTGAACTACAGAGCCAAGGGGGCATAAAGTGCCTTGATTACTCTGCTGCTGGATTCAAAGGAGGTATTTCCTCCCACACCCTTACTAGGTGATATTTAAGAATAAGGAGAAAATTCCAGAAACCTTCCAATCAATTCAACAGACCATTTCAGGTAGCTTTGAAAATGCTGAA
>VZTV01089608.1:46447-63647 GCA_013400875.1 Anhinga rufa | reverse complement strand
CTCACAGGGAAAAAGTTTTTCCTTATACCTAATCAGTATTTCCCATCTTCCATCTTCTGTCTGCTGCCTCTCATCCTATCCCTGTGTACCTTTGAGAAGACTCTGGCTCCATCTGCAGCTCCATCTTCACTGTACCCTTCCATTAGGTAGTTGTACACAGTAAGATGATGGAAGGGGCAATTGTTAAAGATGTTGAAACCTTGAGGAGCCTCTCTCTGACTTGGATCATGATTAAACAACCTGGTGAACATGGTGGTTAGAGAAAACTGGGCCACTTAATGACCAGTGTTAAATATCTAGCTTGTCTGAGTTGGCTAGGGTATCTTTCAGTGCAGCACTGCTCTTTTGGCAGCTTCTAGCTCTCTGTTTCACAATGATTGATTTGCAACCTCTCTGAATTTGCAACTTCTCTAGGCAAATCTGTCTGATTTAGCTTTGTGGATTCTCTCCCCCTGCCCTTTCCTGCTGCCCATACACATAATTTGGAGCTAAGATTTGCTTAACTTCTGAAAAAAAATCAATTTGAAATATGTAGGTGCTGACTTACTGAAGATGTCCAAAGAAGATTTTGTTCAAATCTGTGGGCCTGCTGATGGAATTCGGCTCTTTAATGCAATCAAAGGAAGGTTTGTACATCTTCCTTCCTATTTTTTTGTTATGGCAGCATTCCTTGATAATTTCAGTGTTAACTAGAAGTTAATCCTGGAGCTGTAGCATTTAGACCTCATTTTAACACTTCAGAGAGGCCATCTGAGAGGCTGGAGATCACAATGGTACTCAAATCCAAGCACAGCTCAAAAATGTTGCCAAAATGAAGCATCATAATGTGGATCTCCAGTGGTTTATTTGCTACCAGCTGATAGCTTCCATCAACTTCATATGAGACACAGCCTACAATACCCTGTGTTGCTTCTCCATCACAGGTAACAAGCAAACCAACCAACCCCTGGAGCCTCAAATGACTCTTAAACTTGCTTATATGGCAATAACATAAATTATCCAGCTGGGCAGGATTCAAATCAGTAAAGGCAGGTATGATGAGCTGCTTGGCAAGTGCTGTTTATTCTTATCTGATCCTGAGGAGATTAAGGTGCTCTGTACTGTACCACCATCTCCCAGGGGGCACTTACTCTAGACTTCCTAAGACATCGAGTCACCAGCATCAAGACCATCCCTTAGTTGGTTATTTATGCACAGCCTGAATTATTCCATCTCTGTGTTTGCTAGCTGACTGGAACAATTTTAGATCTACTAGATAACTCACTACCTTTTTTAATAATCCACAGAAATGTAAGGCCCAAGATGACAATTTATGTCTGTCAAGAACCAGAACAAAACAGGTCCCATCTCCACCAAAAACGAGAAAATGGAGATGGCAGTCTCTGTGGTAAGTTTTTATGTGTGGGTTTTGTTAAACACTTACTTATCTGGTGAGAATGCTGCTTTCTGCCTGAGCTCCTGCATGGGACAGCTTGGTGTCCTGCATGTTTAAAAAGGTCCTGTTTATCCCAGTTCTGACACTTTGGTTAGTTTCAGGGCTACAGATTCCAACTGATACTGTCTGCCTGCGAAACACCCAACTTACAAGCTATCTGCAGAATAACACAGCAAAGTCGCTATTCAGTTCAAATGAGATTAGAGGTTGTCCTCAGTTCTTGCACATAACATTAACCAGGCACAGCTTTTCTACCTGGTTGTTTCTACTATTTGGATTGGATTTAAAAAATAATACTGTCATCTACAGTTATTTGATACATTGTAGTTTGTGCCTATGGGGTCAGTAGGATAACATCTAATGAAATACTACTTTTGTGTAACATCATATCATGTGTTTTACTGTTCAATTGGATCTACTTCAAAATGTCAAAATCAGTAAAAGTAGATTATCCATAAATATTAACATCTTTATGAGAGGGTTTTTTCAGTGCCCCATGATACATGTTGTCATTAGTCCCTGTGTTTTCCTCTGGGCAAAAGTGACGTGTCCTTTATTTGCCTATTGCATCCAAATACTGGGTGTTTTTCTACAAATAATCAAGCTGGATATTTGGGGCTGCTTTGAAGGTACTAAGTTTGTTTATTGACTGTCAAGATTTGAACCGTGATCTTAAACGCATTTGGCTGTTGATATTGAGCATCTTGGTGTTATCTGTAGTTGCTATTCTATAATTACTCTGCAATTCTGTAATTGCTTTCAACTTGTTGCAGTATATCATGCAATATTTTTGGAAGAATTGACCACACTGGAATTAATCGAGAAGATTGCAAACTTGTACAGCATTTCTCCACAGCAGATAAATCGAATCTATCGGCAGGGACCCACAGGGATCCATGTATTAGTGAGCAATGAGGTAAGGGGTTAGTGCAAACTCTGTCAGAGCTGTAACAGTTGCCTGACTTCTTGAAGTTAGAATGACCTTTTAAATTATGGAATGAATCTTCAAGGAAGCTTTGCAAGGTTACTAATCCCAACAAGTTAAAGCAAATACTTAAAGCAAATAATTAATGCATACCATTGATTTTGGTGTGGTTTTAAGATCTTTGCTTTGTAAAGTAGTTTGTGTTTTGTTTTGTTTTCAAGAAAAAAAAAGTCATTTCCTTTTCATGTTGGCTACTTAAACAAATTCTGAATTAAGGATCTAAAGTGAGAACCTTGAAAGCTGAATAGGAAAGTTTCCTGAAGAAGGCAAGTTTGAAAATCTGTAGGGCAATTAGTCTTCATCTTGGCCAGTGATTACAGCCACTGGGTCAGAGTCAGTGCTGTGCAAGGGTACATTATAATTTCATGGACCTCTGCTAGCTGTTTGTGTCCCATTATATGATGGCTTGATTTAGTCCATTCCATTAACTCACAGGTTAATAGTGAGTTACCCTTCTTCCTCTTCTCCCCCCAATTAATTACTTATTCATTCATGCACCAGAATCACTTAAGGAGCTTCATTTATAAGAAACATTGTTAAAACAAATGAAGCAGAGCATAGGTCTCAACTGGAGCCTAAATTGAAGCCTGTAGTGCTTATTCCTAATGTTTCCTTGCTATTTCAGCCTGATTAAATCTGAAACCTTTGTGCTTTATGGATGTAAAGTGCTTGGAGGCAACTCTTGGTAGGGGAATTGCCTGAACCAGCTTGGGTATAAGGCTTTAAGTATTTATTTAAGTCAATTATTAACAATGTCTGTTGCTTTTTTTTATAATTTTTTCTTGTTCTAGTACTATAGTGGCAAGAGTGAGGCACTGTATGAATGTACTTCATGCATTGTTAGGCACAGACACACAGACTGGCCAGTGAAGTTTGATTTGCGGGAGCAGGGGTGCATGTTAAACCTGAAAGAGAATAGGGAGATTAGTCTAAGATGAAAAGGGTATTTGGTGTGAGAGCTTAGAGCTGGAAAGTGCTCTACTTGAATAATATTCAAGGGCTAGGAGAAGGCTTTTGCTTAAAGCTGGATTTTCTGTGCTCATCAGGGAGGTTCTGGTCACCTCCCCTCTGAAGTTAGGTGTCCAGCATCTGCTCCAACTGTATGAGACACCTCTTCAAGGTAACTCACCTCCGCTGTCCCACAGAGCTACTGTAAGATGGGAGGAAGCATTGACTAAGGGTGAAGCTTAAATGAACATTTCAGATTGGATCTGAAGTCAGCTGAATCTCTTAACTCACCTCTTTAGTTAGGGGCCTCACTAGAACCTGCAAGTGTTCTGAAAATCTAGTTGTTTCTCATGAATAATTTAAATAGCTTTAGATACTGATCTTGCTTCCCATGATCTGCCTTGCTTCTCATAGCAGTTTCATTAAGATTCTTGTGCCTCAACAAAATACAAACAGGTAAATGATTCCTGCAAGCACAGTATCTATATTAATATGTAGTCAAAATAAACAAGTGGACACTGCTGAGATAGCTTTGTAGTAATAATATTCCTTTATTCAGCAACGAGTCCATTCCTCAGGGCTGACCACCTCTAGATATTATCTCAGATGCTCATGTAAGCTCAATGAAGCTTCATCATTCAGCTGTATGTGTGTGTGTATTACCATTGCTAGATTTTAGGACAGGGATTGTCTTCATCCAGTCTAAACTAGTATAGCTTCACTGAAGGCAATTAAGAGCACGGTCTTTAATAGGCTAACTGGAGTGGTATAAGAACTTTCAGGATCAAGAGCTGCAAAGGGGCTGGTAAAATGCTGAACAAGCCAGATCAGTTCCAGACAAGCACTTTAGTATAAGCTTCTCTTAAGCACATTAACAGCTTCAAGGACCTTAATTAATCAGTCCTGTACTTTAATAATCTTATGGTCAGGGTTACTCAGGACAGTGTAGGACTAGATATCAAATGTTGTTTGATAACTCTCCTCTAAATTCTACACTGGCACTGAAATAAACCTGCATTAAATGGCTCAAAATATTTTCTGTTGGCTTTTTCTTCTGCCCTTCAGATGGTGCAAAACTTCCAAGATGAATCTTGTTTTGTTATCAGCACATTAAAAGGTAGGTATTGCTGCCACTATTATGTGTAATTCTAAAGATAATTTCTCCTTTCAGTTGCACTAAATGTTATCGCAAACTCGGTGCTGTTATCCTGAAAAGATAAGTAATCTAATTTAGTGGAAATTAAGGTGCTGCATCAACTTACACTATGATAGACTGATTGATCTATGCTTTCCTCTCAGCTACACAGTTATAAAACTTTCATAAATCCATTGATACCACTGACATAAATGAGCAGAAAACCTTCTAGTAAAATGATAAAAGATGACAGTTAATATGTTATATTTTTTTATATAAATGCTTTGACCTAGATGTTCAACATTGATTTTCATGAATGGGTTGTGGAACAAAAGTACAAACTATTGCAAACTACTTAAGAAGAAAATCTGGAGTTCTGTATCTGTGCTGTTTTCTAAAAGCAATGAAAAAATGCTTTTCACTTCTTTGTTACAGCTGAAAGCAATGATGGCTACCACATAATTTTAAAATGACCGTGCTGCACAGAAAGACTTTAACAGCCCAAAATTTAGTGCCTCACTGAGATTGCTACAACCTAGACTGGAAACCTGAAGAACCTTCTGGATAAAATGCTCCTATGAACTGAATATTACCAAACAGCTTAAGGAAAAACTTGCTTTTACAGATATACATTTTTGGTGGTGTGTGGTTTTGTTTTCGTTTGGTTTTTTTTGAAGCTGGAGCTGAGAACATCCTCAAAGCTTGTACATGTTTCTTCCTCACTCCCTTCCTCTTCAGTCTTAAAAATTGTCAAAGTTTCTGCTTATTACTTAGAAACATCTGCCTTGTACTAAAGCGAAATGAAAGATAAACAAAACCCAATTCTCTAGACCCCTCATGGTTGGGTGAATTGATTTATTTACTGTTCTGAGTGCTCTCTTGCTTTCAACATGCACCCTGTTGCTGATGGACATGGGCTCCCTGGGGCTGCTCGATTACTCTTTGAGGTGGAAGGCTTGGGGCTAAATCTAGAAACAGATTGGGCAATGCAGAGGATGGATTTGGTGCCCAGTCCTCACCCAAAGTGTCAACCCTGGAAGCCTGCACTTAGCTGCTTTTCACCTGTAGATGTGCTCAAAGTCCAGAGACCTTGGTCTGTCCTGACACAGCTTCTGCAATACCCATCCAACAGAACAATTTTGCAGGGTTTGAGGGAGGACAGACAACCTGAGGCAGGCAGTTCAGTACCATATTATATCTGTAGCTTTAGAGTAGTCTCCTTGAAGGGAGTATATGAAGGTTTTCTGAGGAAATGTTGTGAATATTGAAAGTTATATAGCTCATGACAAATTCGTACTATCGGTTTATTGTACTCTACAAAGCATTGATTAACTGCTATCTTTACTGTAACTCGGAATTAGGTTTAATAATCTTAATTATTTTTCTTTCTGTTACTCACTAAAGTAAGTAAAACTGAGTTTTGACTGAGTGCAGGTAACAGATCATCTTAGTTGCTGCTTCTTATATTCTTGCTATTTCACTCCTGACTCCTGTTTCCAATATCTGCAACTATGATCAATCAACTCCACCCTCCCTTGGTCTTTTGGGATGCCATCCAGGCTCCACTAAGCTGAAAAAGTGGCTTCCACTGATGTCAAAGGCAAACTGGATCACACCCTTCTTGCACGGATGGAGTAATTTAACTTTTGGCAGTTAATTAATAAGGCTGTTTCCCAAACAGAATGTCCATATCGCATCAAATTCTGATACTTAAACATTTAACTTCATCCTGAATTGAGATGGAAAGCTGAAATACCAAAAATTTTTCTGGAATGGAATTTTTCCAAAATATGAAAAACTGTCAGCTGGAAAACGCTGAATAAAATGTTCTAGCCTTTTGAAATGGAAACATTTAATTAAATCCATTTGGTCCTTAAAGCAGCATCAGTTTGAGCTACTGTTGCAGACCTCAGAAATTACCATTCAAGTGCCTTGTGTGCCATGTCTCCCTTGGGGCCCAGCTCTTTGGCTGGGTTACAGATCCCATGATGCTCTTACCATGGGTTAGTCAAAGGGGGAATGCGTCATGAAGGCTGGAGGGGTGCCCAGGAGCCCAGCCTTCTGGGAAAGAGGGGGACATGGAGCCTGTGAATTACAGCTCCCAGCTGACACTGGAGGAATTCGGACAGACACGGACTGATATTTTTCTGACAAAAATTATGTGTTTCAAGTTTTCCCAACAGAAATAAACAGCAAAATATTGAGAAAAGCAACCTTTTTTTCATTAAAAGCATCAAGCTTTGCGCAAAAAAACCGCACCCATCCCCACTGATTTTTTTTTACACCAAAAATAATACTAGAATAGAAAAATCGTGTTACAATGGGAAAATCTTCAGCCAACTCAGCTAATTAGAGTAACATTGCTTACTTAGGCATGATCTTGCTGAACTGCCTGTCCTAGATGTTCCATGAATTGTAGAGTTTCTCCAAAAAGAATGACCAGGAAATGGTGATTCCTCCCCCTGAAGTGAAGGAGCTTGAGGCTTCTTTGTTGAGGACCAGGTTGTGTAGGTGAGGAAGTTGTATCTGGTCTCCTGGAGTGAGGGAGGTCAGACAGAGAACCTGGGGGGAGCTTTGAGGGAAGATATGCCTTTGTGGAGGATGGGAAATGCCATCTTTTTGAGAGGAAGGTGAGGCCATATCAAGCTCGACCCTACCTTGGCGCCTGTGTTGCCTCCCTGGCTCTGCAGCCTGCTCTGCTTTGCTGTGCATGCAGAAGGGGGCAACTGGGGAGCCTCCAGCCCTGGGCTCTGAGGCTGTGGCCACACAATTACAGCTGCCCTCCAAACAGGGAATAAATTCCAGCTGTGTTTGTGAGTAGGTGTGACCAATGTGCCCCTATGTAAAAGGAGCCGTTTGTTTTATTTTGCAGAAAGTACTTCAGAAGATGTATGTTGGCTGTGCTGCTTCATCCTGTTTTATAATACTGGCCTAATATCTGGTGTGGCTGTTGTTGGCATGCAACTCAGAGAGGTCAATCTGACCTGATGAGAAGGGTTTAAAAAAAGACCTTGAAGTTGCCAGGAATATAGCCTGTACCGTATCCACTTACATGTGATAGCCCTGTAATTCATGGGACACAGCAGTGTGAAGAAAGGATAGAGGTAGCTTTGCTCCCAGAGCTGGGGACTGAGAACTGTTTGCTAACTTCAGAAAAAAACCCAAAACAAAACTTGTTCTTGATTATTTAAAAAACAAATCTTGCCCATAAGGAATTATATGCAAAATGCCCTACAGTGTTTCAGTAGCACTTGCTTGATTAATTTTGAACAAAAATAACTCTCTCTTAGGGCCTTGTTATATTTAGATTTTTTTAAATAAAAGAATTTTATATTGATATGAGGGTGAATTTGATGATATATCTTGTTCTCCTTTCCATGCTGTAAGAAGGTATACTGGAGTAAACGATCACATAGATTATAAATATTGTCTTACTGGTGGGCTCTACTGTTGTATCTATGTTAGCCTGCTTGTAAAGCTGTATAACTTTAATGTGTGTGTAAGGCATATGCTTACCTGACAGAGTAGTTCTAGTCCTTTTTGAACCTCTCTAGTCCCAGCAGAAATTTGGAGGATTGTGCTCAGTAACATAGAGGCCCATGAAGACCCAGCACAACTAGTTTGGTGTCTAGGAGAATGCTGAGTTGGAAGGGACCCATAAGGATCCCTTAGTCCTTCTTGCAGGACTACCTAAAACTAAACCATATGACTAAGAGTGTATCCAGACACTCATTGAACTCTGGCAGGCTTGGTGCTGTGCCCACAGCCTGTTCCAGTGACAAACCACCCTCTCTGTGAAGAACCTTTTCCTAATGTCCATTCTGAACTTCCCCTGATGCAGCTTCATTCCATTTCCTCATGTCCTGTTGCTGGTCACCACAGAGGAGAGCAGCATCTCCCCCTCCCCTGCACCCCTTGAGGAAGGTGTAGACTGAGATGCATCTCTGGATGTTAGAAAAATATGTTGCACCCTTTGCCCTTGTTCCCTGATGCTGCATAACCAACAGGTGGTTGTACATGGGCAAACTGGCCATGAACCATCGTGGCTGAGCAGCTAATGCAAGTGGTCAGAGCAATGTTGGTGTGAGGTTGGACTGCTGACCTTCCTCTCCGCCTCCCAAAAACACAGAAGCAAACCATTGTCCTGTTGAAGTGGGTGAGTTTGTCCATGCAGGAAGCAAGCAAAGCCTTCAGGATTTATGTTAGTGGCTTATGTGAAGAGTAGGAGAGAGAGACTTGTCTCACCTGTGTAAGTGGCAGGTAATCTAGCTAACTGCTTAGACGCTTCCTGTGGTTACAGATGGTCTGCCATCCCTGGAGAGACTCATTTGCCCTATTTGAGGATGTGACAGCCTCCAGAACAAAGCCTTTATCTACTCAAGACTGGAGGAAGCACAAATGATTAGTCTGGGCTAGATGTTTAATTCTAGATAGGCTAAAGGCAAGGGAGATGAGTAGCTCCCCCTCATCTAGATATCTAAAAGGGTTTTGCGTTTACTTTGCTCTTAAGAGCCTGTTACATTTATTCTTGCCCTTTTTTGTTGCTGTTGTTGCTCCTATTTCTTCCTTAAAAAGTAACAAATGAAACCCTCTGCTCAAAGTGATTTAAATGAGACTTTTTTTTCAGCTCTATATGTGAAATTTGTAGAGCAGACCTTTATAAGCTCTGGGTTTTAGGGTTGCAATGAATAGTGTGGTATCCCAAACTGTTCAGCTCTTAGGTTGCATGTATGGTGACAGCCACTATAAGTAGAAGTGGGCTTGCTGGGGATGAGAAGGCAGAACCATTATACAATTAAAACCAATATAACTTCAGCCAGTACTGCTGAGTTCTTGTCAGAACTGTACTGGCTGTTTGAAATTATTTCTTAAATTGCAGCATTTTCTCTGGCAACTGAGTAAATTGATACAGATCAGTTAGTGTGACTCTGGTGATGGTCTGAGAACTCATAGAAATGCCCATGATACACAACTGCAGGGTAGGGAAGGGGCAAACAATCTAGTGATATAAATTTGTGCTATCTGCCTGAGGTAGCAGAACTGATGTTATTAAAATTAAAAGTCCTGTTCTTTCAGCTGGCCCTGCTTGGTTAATTGGCTAAAATAGAAGTAATAATTCAATCTGCAAAATACTGGAGTTCTCGTTGTCTTGGTGTGAAATTTAATGGGCTGAAGTTTCAAGGTTTGCAGGTGGTAAAAGGATTCTTGCAGTTGAGAAGTCCTGAATGGCATTCTCCTTATAATGTAACATATACATATTTATGCATATATATATACACATACATACCATACTGTATCAAAACATATATGTGCTGAGTACTTGTGTTCTTTGGCTTTAACTGGTACTCTGCTTTGTTTAATTGCAGTTCAATGTAAACGACTCTGGTTGATCAAGCTTTGAAACCCAGCCATTCCTTGGGTAGAAATGTAAAAGTCCATAATAACAACTCTAGGTGATTTGAACGTGGTACACTTATATAAATTATATACAGTTATATAAATTTGATTAATTTCTGCAATATAAATCCCAGGCCTTGGTGAAGATGAGCATATTCTTGCACTAACACTGCAGTTCTATATTGCAGCTTCTGAAAATCAGTTAAAGAGAAATAGATTGCCCAACACTTTTTAAACTAGTAAGAACTACTCCCTAAGCAGAACAACCATACGATGACTTTCCTATCTCGATGTTGTATTGCTTAAGTATTGGCTGTAATTCTAACAATCATTGGGTGGATGACTGGGACAGGTTTGTTTTTGTTGTTTGTTTTTTGTTTTGACTGTTCTCAAAGAAATATTTGTATTCAGACTGTAGCTTCTCTTTCTCCTCCAGTTATGAAATGGTTTAACCATATGCTACTAATAGAAATATTTTCTTTAGATTATAATCTGTTTGACAGCACAAGGTACTCAAAGTGGGGAGTGTTTGTTTGGCCTTGATCATCACTACTGTGGGTGAATATGAGAAGGCAGACTGGAGGTGTGTCTTAACATCCTTGCCTCTGTTAAAGAAAAAAATGGGTTAAGGTGGTGCCTAATTTTTTGTGCATTTCTGATTTGTACCTTTTTTTTTTTTGCCATTCCCTCAAAATTCTTCTGCTCCCTGGGGGGACACACATTGGTGAGCAGCTGGTGTGTCCAACTTTTTTAAGTAGCCTGCTGTTGTCCCAGTTTGCTTGGGGTGAGTGTTTATCTTTCAAAGGGAGTTACCTCTCTTCACTGACAATGCAGCCATTTGAGACAAGTGATGCTGACCACGGAGTCGGCTGACGGGCGAGGGTGAGTGGAGGTGGGTCGATTGGAGGCTGAGGCGTACCAGTTGTGAGTAAATACTGCCACACTCGTTGTCTTTTCATTTGTTGGTTTTTGGGGTTTTTTTTTGTACATGAATAAAAAAAAAGCATATTTTGCACTGTCTCTTGTACTGTTGTGCAGAAGAAATCTGTATCTAGAATCTGTGCTCCAGTCAAAATGCAAATAAACCTGTTTGTAAGAAGCATGGGTTTTGTCTCTGCTTTGCTTGGTGTGGATGGGCACAGGAGAACCTCGACATTGGCTCCTCCTTGGCATGCAGCTATAAGGTGCTGGGCATCCTCTCAAAATCAGTGGGACTGGAGTTTGCAAAGTGCTTGTGAGAGAACATCAGCCATAGCCAACTGTCCTGCAGTGTTTTCTTCGTGTTGGGACTGACTTAATTTCTCTGCAACACAACGCAGTGACCAGTTCATATTTAATCCAGGTCAAGGCATGAGGAAAAATGCCTAATTCTTACAGAAGCTGTGACAATGGGCATACGCCTCAGTGAGAGCACAAGCTGTGTTAGACAACAGCTGGCTTTGGTCTTGCAGTGCTCAGAGGACACAGGCGTTTCAGAGCCTGCTCCTTGGTGACATCAGAGACGAGCAAAAAGTCCTTCCTGGTGGCAATGCTCTGTCCCATTTAGCAGCTGCTAGACAGATGCGGGAGAAGAGGTAGTGAGGTCTGGACATGGAGCATTCATGGTGGTTTGCCTGGGACCACTTCAGTATCCTTTAAGGGTTAAGCCATAGATTTAATGACATACATGTTCAGGAGATTGATAGATGTTCAGTGTCATTTTCCAGTTGGAGAAGATGGAGCCCAGTTTGCAAATATTATCTTCCAGCAGCCAAACTTCACATTAAGGCAAAGGAGAGGGAATGGATGTACTACCATGTAAGGGTGCTTAATCCAAATTTCAAACTGCAGACAGTTTGAAAGCGTGAAAGTGAGAAGCTTCTCCCAAGATTCATTTGACCTCAAGAATAATTTTGGCTCCTTTCTTTTGCTGAGTATTTGAATCACAAAACTGGAAAATGCAGCATGTGCCTCTGTATATATCGGTTCATATGCAAAGCATAAAGGCACAGACAACATTCCTAGAGGAAGACAGATGAGAACTGATGATTTTTCCCTTACTGGTGACTCGGGCATCCCTGAGAAGAGGAGAGGGACTGTCTACCTTAGTTTCTTTTAGCTTGAAGTTTCACCAGAGGTAAAAATCAAGCTATCTGAAGCCTGATATGGTGAAGTGTCCAACTGCTCTGTGCATGGTTAGGAAGCATCATGTCTTACAGGGCTGTGGGGATTTAACATGGTTTCTTCAGCTTCAGCATAAGTCCAAGTCCACTTGCAGGCAGCAGCAGGAGAGCTGGGCGGGTTGTGCTGTGATAACAGAATGCTGGTAGGCACTCAGGGATCCAAGGCTGGCATCTGGGCTCTCCAGGGCTGGCTGGAGGGTGCTGAGTGCATGAGGCCACCAGCAGCAAGTGCTTGGTGGCTGTATGAGCCCTGCCAGCTGCAGGGGCCATCCTCGGGGCCCTTCAGAAGTACGGAGGTGAATCCTTCCTTGAGCCCCCCAGGTGTGGAGTGCCATATGAGCATTGCATACACGGGTGGTCCCCACTGAGCTCCATGCAAAATTATCCCTCTTCTCCTGTAAGCCTGACCCATGTGGTGGCAGGGGTTGGTAAATGTGAAAAGGAAGGTTATCTAAAATTGCCTAATAAAAGGAGTTCAAAGACAGGGAAAGGGGTAATACTGCACAATTTAATTTCTATGAGAAACATTCCAAGAGAAGCTTATAAGGAACAGGGAACATACCCAGAAGTCAGTGGCAGCCATATTTAAGACTGGACAGGAGCTGAAAAGAGCTTTTCATGAGTGAGGAGAGCCAAGACCTAAGACTGGAGCTGCTTCGCCAAAGCATTGGACTAATCTCATCTAAATCCTCAACAGCAAGCAAACATTTTAAAATTAATTTTCCAATTTACAAAACAATGCAGTCTTTCAGTTAAAAGGATTAGTTGCAACTATAGAGCAGGCAGGGAAATAATATCCCTCATACTGTTTCTGTAAAGAAGTTCAATGCTTCCAGGCTTACCTGGGTAGGAAAGATTTGGCACTGCAATAGTTTTTGGTTTTTTTTTTTTAGTATATTACAGCAGAGGCTGGTTGTGCTGATCAGACTGGAGTTTCAAACAAGTGCGGACTTCTCTGCTCCCCAGAGGTGTGTGGCCCAGGGAGGCACCCCAAAGCCACTGGAGCATCAGTGAACCAGTCTCTCACATTTCGGGAAGGAACTATGGTGCTAAGTGCTGTGAGCCTGCCTAGGAGAGCACAACAGGCTGTAGTGCCTATCTTGGCTCATCACAAAAAACCCGTCCTTCCTTCCATTTCTTGGAGAGCAGTGATGCGAATCAGGTTCTACACTCAATATTATGCTATGCTGGTAAGCTACAGCAACAAATAAAATCCACCTTGGAGCTTGTTGAGCAAGGACGACAAACAGAAAGCTGAAAGAAAATAATGTTTTAAAGAAAACAAAATGAAACAGTAAAATATGGTATACCACCCTGGATAAAGTGTTGTCGTCCCCGCCCCACCCCAGGTGATGCATGATCTTGGAGTGCCAGATCACCTATGTCATCATGTTGGGGCTTGTAAACCAGCATCTGCCTGCTCCCTGCTGTGGATGTAGAGACACAGGGCCCTGATTTGTCCTTTTACCTCTGAAGGTGCTTGATAGAGATGTTAAAAGTGCTACTCATGATGAAAATACATACGCTTTTTTTTCTTTTGCTATATATTTTTTTAGTCCTAAAATCTATTTTTGACTGTTGCAAACAGTGTTGCTATCCATCCTGCAGCCTAGAAAAGCCTCAGTTCTGATTTCACTGATATTAAGTCATAAGCAAGTGTGATAGAGCTGGAAAAAAGACTGATTAGCAGGAATCCAAAATTAGCCAAGCACATTAGTGACTGAGAAATCATTTTCCAAGGTGAGAATTTTGTTAACTGCTGAAGTCAAGACTATGCTTCAGAGATGAGTAATGCTAGAAATATTATGTTGGATAGACTGGAGGAAATGCAACCATAGGAGGAATTTCTTCATGAAAGCATTTTCAAAGCTTAGCATCCCCCAGAATAAAGAGTTCCTGCACGGCTGGCACCACTTTGGGAATTAAGAACTCTGTGACATCACCTAAGAATTCAACCTGTGGTAGTAAAATCAGGGAAAATTTGAGTAAAAAATAAGCACGTGACTTTATGCAGGAAGAAACATGTGGCTGAGGCCATGTGGCTGGAGCAGCCTGGGAAAGAAAAGCTCAGCACAAAAGCATGGAAGCCACATACGTTAAGCCAAGTGCGTGCTTCGGCACAGCTGTCCTGAGGACAAAGAACATTGTCCCAGTCAAAATTATTCCAGAACCGCCCACAGTTTCCCCTTTCCAACAGATTTACCTCATTTCATGGTGGTGCCTATGTGGCCACAACTTGTTTCTTGAACAGCCATAGTGGTTTACTGTCACATGCGTGGCCTGAAAGAAATAAAGTCCAAGTGAGAACATGGGGATAAATTTGGTGATTGTTGAAGTAATTAGTGGGACAAAAAAAGGAGAGGCATTCTCCTTTGCTTCTTCAAAAACTTTGGTTCCCTTCTGTCTCTGCCAGTCCCTGCTGATGGCTTTGCAGCATCCCTGCCATGTTTGCAGAAGAGGAGCTACTGTTCCCGAACAAATATGCATGCAGATATGTTGCTGGTTTAAATGCATGTCCACCTCCTGAACACCTTGCTCAGAAGCACAACCTACTGACAGCCTGCTCAGGAGGACACTTCTCTCCATTATTGTTTAAAACAACAAAGTGAGTCTACAAATTTTGTAATGAAGGTGGGGATGAGAGTTTTGCACTACCAGCCTTCACCACTTGGCTTGGGTGCCTGGAAAAAGGAAGTCCAAGCCTCCCAGTTGAGCTGTTCTTCTTACTGGTTTCTGGAGGACAACATGTCTCTCCATGGATGATACAGGGTATTTCATGATACTAGCTTTAAGTGATGTCTGAAAGTGAGTGGGGGGATTGTCCCCCAGAGTCTCATCTTTGGTCATCTTTTTAAGGACTAGTAGCTCTTCATATTTAAAGTAGGTTATTTATGGTTGGGTTTCTGGTTTGTCATCAGAAAATTCGGTTCACTGCTGCATAGTTAAAATTAACATCAGAAATTATGTTAGTTGTTTGGATGCTGCTTCTTTACTCCTATCTTAGCCCAAGTAACTGACAACAGCACATGCCATTCCAGAATTGTTTGGGGAGGGGGTTAAGCCAACTGCTGGTGTAAGGATGTCCTCGCTCATGTGAAGTCATGACAGAGTAGCCATTCTGCTTCATGATGGTAGCCAGTATGTCCCAAAATAATCAGAAGGTTGTCTATCAACACCACCGATGTCATTCTTGGCAGATAATTTTCTGACTTGAGCTTAAAGACTGTGATGGAGAGAGGGGACAAGCAAGGTGAAGCCCACCTGTGTTACTGCAGAAGTAGGAGCAGGGGCGGGGTGGTTTAGTCCTGTCTCATCTGTCCTTGTCTGAAATGGGGCTGAATCCCAGTTAAAGAAATGGTCTCCAGCCCATCCGCCAAGAGGGATTCAAGCAAAACTGCCACCATTAGTTGATGGTGACTAAGACAAGAAAGCAACTTAGCTTTCACTTCAAATCCAGCATTAATCACTTTTAACACCATAAGGAAACTCATCTGGCTAGTGGCAAGTGGCTCTCTAAGCAACCTGTGAGAAAAGGAGCATTCACCCTCCCATGTTATTTCTGGGGTAGCACAATGCCCTTTGTGCAGCTCAGAAACCAGAGAACTGCTCAGCACGAGTGCCAAGAGCTGGACATGATGTGCAGTGGTCTCAGCTGAGCATCAGCGGCTCACTGTGGAGGGAGGGAGGACCACTATGATCCTGCCCGATACGCACAGCTGAGCATGTCTGCACAGCGACATGCTCTTTCGTGTGAGAGTGATGCAATTTTGTACTCGGTTTTGTGTTGGTTTTAATTTGCACTTTTCAATTCTAATTGTGGTGATGATTATGGTCACCTACTGGCCAGCTACACAAGCAAAACAATTGAGAAAATGAGCCTTTTCATTTTTGGAGACTCCCACTTTAAAACAATGAAACAATTTTTCCTCTCTCCTGAACGTCACTGAGTGGCGTTAATCTGTCAGCTTTCAGGCTCTTACACCCACAAGTGATGTCACTCTTGGTCTCTCAGTGAGGAAGTCCTTAAAATTATAGTTAAGTGCAAAGCCTTTGAGGCCCAGTGGTGCAAAGACCAGGACCAGGAGCCCGAACTAAGAACCTGGGCCAAAGAGATGTACATGTTCATCAGGGTTTGGTGGCTGTGGACAAGAACTAGCCCAACTGCCCAGGTCCACCAGGCTCTGTGGGGGGGAAGGGTCCATTGGCTGGAGGGAAAGGCCATCAGGGGCCCTTTTAAACTTGCTTTTTAAATTAAATCCTCATGATATTAGAGCATTATGGAACTCAGAAAACCCCAGACCATGGGACTCCTGATAAAGCCCCGACTGATTGCCATCAATCCTGGTTGAATGAATATGGGAATATGTGTGGAAGTGAGTTCAGGTAGAAAAAGGTAATAAATATAAAATACATAAAAAAAAGAAATAAAATTTTACTTAGCACCCACTAAACACTGGAAGAATGGTAAGAACTTAAACATCCTGTGCATCACTCAGTTAATAATTGACCTAAATATAGAGATCCATAGTGACAGTATGTGTGTTGTCTGTAGTGTCTGTTTAGGGCGTATCACTAAGCTAAAGACAATTTTTAACTTGATTCTTTCTGTAGAGATTTATAGCTGAAGCTAGGATAAGCCATTAAGTAAAAAATTAACAGGCCATTTTGGTAGTCGGGAGTACCAGACACTAAAACCCATCCTGGCAGAGCAATGAGAGACTAAGAGTTGTACCCCCAGAGTCCTTTCTCATCCATTTTGCCTGTCATCTTCAGCAGGGTGCCAGGTGGGCTGAGGGCAAGGAAGCCTCTTATTAGTGCTGGGGAAGAAAACGGTGATCCTTAATTAAGAATGACACTTTTTTACCTACACATTAGACTTTTGTGGGAGGTCTTGAAAGGAAACCAGGGCTGGAAATCCCCTTTCCACCAAAGCTTTAAGAATATTTCTGGGACATGCAAAAGCAGGTGTTTCTGTGAGTTTTAACTTCCCAGATTGTTTGATGGTGGGGGTCAGCCTTACTACCGCAGAGACAAGGACCCCTCCCTGCACTTGGTCAGGAGACCTGGCTTTATAAACCCAGCCACTTCCCTTCCTAGGTAGCTGTAGGAGGCAATGCTGGGGTAGGAGGAAGGGGGTC
>VZTV01089608.1:0-42727 GCA_013400875.1 Anhinga rufa | reverse complement strand
TGCAAGTAGTTTTCCCTTCAGTGCTTTTTAGTTTGGATAGAGAGGCTACAATCAGCAGGACTTGCCTTCATGACTTTCCTTTTGAAGGAAAGCATGATTGTCTTGCTTTCCTTCAAAAAGGGGGAAATTCTAGCAGGTGCTTTGGCAATTTCCTTAGTCATCTGAGTTGTGATTCATGGAATCCACAATGAAGAGCCCAGTCCTAAGTGCAACACACATGATGAACATGGGACACATTCTAGGAAGGCTTTGACCTTTGAAAGACCTAAAATGTGGAGGACAGCATAATCTGATGGTAATAATAACAGTTACATATTTAAGGTTTTTTTCCCTGTTTCAAATCTTATCTGATGCATTTGCTGCTGTGAGTAGTCCCTGCTAATGTTACTGAGGATCTGTGGATATCATGGTCTGTTGTCATGAAACATGTTGTGGATTTGGACCTTTTGGTGTATGTGTGTACATCTGTTGTCTGGACAGCCTAACCAGTCTTGCTTTATTTCTAGTCACCAGTCCCACTGATTTCAAAGGGACCACATGCAGGAATAAATCTGAGCAGCTGTGTTTGAGGAGTCAAACACCCTTTAGGTATTCTGAGCTTTTTTTTAGGTGGGAACCATGTTTGTGTTCCACCTTAGTCCAGAGCTAGCCAATGTGTCTCCTTTTTTCTGGAAGTTTGAGTGAGCAGCTTGTTATTCAAAACATATAAATAATAAAGTGTTGTATAGCTAACTTTTTCTGGTGTTGACTTCAGTAGTGAATGCTTTTGTGGAATTTCATTTTAAACTTCCCTCAAACAGTCCATGTGTCTGATACTGCTTTTGAGAAAGTGATGACTTCTTTCTGTTTTGTAGCTGGTAACTTTTTTTGAGTAGTCTACATTTAGGGTGAAAATACCACTTTAAAACTGACTCAACAAATGATAAATTTAGGTTTTTCCCATTCAAAAATACTTCTGCCTCACTTCCAAAATGGGATTTTTCTGACACGATTCAACAGACTTTTTTTCTTGGCAAAGCATAATTTAATTCATTGTTCACCTCAGTAAATGAAGGGCAGCAGAGCAGGGTAGAACACCAATTGCCTAAGGTACATTTTTGTTTATTAAGTTATTTAGCCTGTACGCTTTGTTCTCACTGTTTTGAGTACGCAAACTGTATTCTGAAAAGGTACCTGACCAAAAGGCTTGGCTGAAGCAACCCCTGGCATATCATAGTTGTGTATGCTGCAAGTCCTGGCCTGGGAAGGGTGTGCTTTTGGGCAGCATGAGTGTGATGTCCTTTGACTTCATCTAAGAAAGAGTACAAAAAAACCCAAAGAGCATCACTCATTTTACTACTTGAACTTCAGGCAAACTGGCTTGTCTAGATCTTCTTGTCCCTTGGATCCCTACATGTCCCTCATAGCTAAATAGCTATGCAAGAGACTGCTGTGCAATCTCAGACCATTTCCCAGACTCTTCTCAAGAGCCTGGGGAGGCCAGGAGGTGCTCTTCTGCTTGTTCCGTGAGGGAAAACTAAGCCAAAGAGGTTTAGACTTGGAGCCTCTAAATTACTTGGGCACCTGACTCACCTCCACACCATTTGGTGCCTGGATGCTATTGTGGACTTGGAGAAATGACCTTCCTGTGGGCTTACAACTCTGGCAGAGTAGAGATTTGGTCCATAGTCCCTTGAGTCCCTGCAATTGCCCATGCTTCAGGGTAGGTCTGTCTACCAGGGTCAGCAGTTCCTGATTTTCATGGTGATAGCCACAAGTTTTGACTCTTCCTGCTTTAAATACACAACAGAAGTCAGTGGCGTAGGATATAAGTATTATAGATACAGCATAAGTAGAGAGGACTCTTTAAAACCCACTCTTGTATCAAGTTTTAAAGCATTTTCCTTTCAAGAGGAATGAGACAAGTGTGCAGGGCTGCCCTTGTATAACCTGGACTTTGCTGTAGCTATGCCTGGCATTGGGCAGGGGCATTGACAAGACCCATGGAAGAAGGCATTATGCTGGATAAATCTGAATACCTCCTGGCTATGGTTGCAGCATTCCAGGCAACAGCTGAGCTGAGATCTGTAAGGTTAATAGGCACTTACTTAGCATTAGGTTTAAGCCCAGCCCTTACTAACTAGTCTGTGACATGTCTTATTTATATATATTTTAATGGAGTGTCTTTCATAGAGCTTAGGAAGTTGTGGTATCTAGAGGAGGTGGGGAATTTACTGTTGTCAAGGGTGGGTTTTCTCAGTGTGTGAGAGGCTGCCATGCTTGGTGGAGATGACCTAGTTCTTGCAATAGTCAGTGGAGAAAAGGGCAGAAATTTTTTTTACACTTTTGTAATATTTGGATGGACTTTTGGGGGAGTGAATGTTTTTTATTCTCCTCTCCACAGAAGCTTTCTGAAAAAGCAAATTCTATAGTGTCAAAATAGCTTTGCTCCGGCAGAAGTCTGTGACAATATCTGCACTAGTGAAGCATGGCTAAGCTCTCTTTCTTTACCACAGGGAGAAGATGTGTAGTGTATGGTTGCTTGGTGTTTGAAGTTCCCACATACTGTAACCAAGAGCATCACTTCAGTGGTGGTCAGTGAAATAACATTATTGCAGAACTGGTCGGAGAGTGTATCACACCACACAGAGACATATTCACTATATATTCTTGAGCAAGGATTTTTCTGTAACATCATGTAGCACTTTATACCCAGTAACATTTCTCTTTGAAGGGCTGCCTGAGTGCTCTGATATTCTTTAGCTGATACAGAATTCATGGGTTAATAAAATATTTTCCCCAAGTAACTATGACCGAGATACTGGATTGCTTTTGCTTAAAAGCTGCAAAATTGGGCAAGGTATATGTTGTCCTGTAGCTGGAAAAGTTGGATGTTTCTGTCAGCTTCATTGAGGGTCACTAGAACAACACTTAGAGATGCTACTGAACAAAAACTCCTGCTGCAGCAAATAGTAGGTGAAATTATTCAGGAGTACTCATGCTCATAGCAATTCTGCCTTTAAATCTATTGATATTTCTTTGTGTGCTCTCCTTTTCCACCTAATTTGGTGCGGCTCTGTTGCCACTTGGTTGCTGACATTACAATGGCAGGGGTTGATAAGCACTTGCCAGCATTCAGAGACTTTCCATTCCCACAATTTACAAGCCCTGGCCATTTTTCAAACCTGTTGTTTGAACCTGTTTGAATCATGGAAGAACAATGACAAGTGAGGGAGAAGTGTTACTACTGATATTTATCCAAGAGGCTCCTTTGGTGCAATTACTGACTGGGGAGATAAAAAGTGTGGTGGAAAGACAGTGTATATGGATGATGGTTGTGCATGGAGGTTACTGCCCTCTAAGAGAAGCCATACAAGTGCTAGATCATCAACCAAGCAGTTATAGCATATCACATCATACACATCATACAGACTGGACCCTCCACATGGGAAAACATAGCCAGGGACGTCCCTGGAACAAAGGGCTGGGAGCCATGTCAGTTCCCATTGTCACTGGAGACTTAGGGCTCAGAGGTGGGACTTGCAGCCCCATGCAGGCAGGAGTGAGATTTCATCTTACTGCATGGGCAAGGTGGAGGCATGGGCAATCAGAGCACCTGTGGTGATATTTCCAGCCTGTGCCTCCCATGTCTTCAGAGACTTTGTGAGCTTGTGAACTACCAAGAGCTAAAATCCTCATGTGGACATTAAGAGCCTGCTCTTCACTGCTTAGCAGATCAGAGTAAGCGCTTCCTCCTCCCTGGTCTTGCACACTGCCTGGGTTAGGGTGTGGTCTGGCCAGACAGTCCCAGGGATTGATGTGCATATCAATGATGAAGCTTTTGTATTGTCCAACATTTGCCATTGATGCAAGAGCTCACTACACGCTTGTAGGTAAGACCAGAGAAAGCTTGCTACCTACATGGCTTTCTCTTCCACAGTATTTCCCCCAAATTTTCTTCTCCTTTCAGCTTTCCTACATGTGGTTTGCCCTACTCCTACTGTCAATCCTGCACTGCTTGTCTTGGGATGAGAAGTCTGTGGGTTGCCTGGGAATGGGATATCACAACAGGAGGGGTTTGGCTGCTGCACTGACCCAAGGTGTATTCCTGCCCTGTATTCCACTGCTGCCTGGGCTGTGATGTGCTGCCTGCACTGTGTGGCAGTGCACATCGACCACCCTAGGTTAGAAATAAAAGACTGGTTTTGACTTGGGAGAATTTCCTAATCTTATTCATCCCATAGCTACAAAAATGGTTATATTGGCCCAAGGCAGTGTGTTTGAGGTGGCTGGGGAAAGAAATGCACATTGAAGTTTAATGGCAGCAGCCTTGAATGAAAAATGTGTATCATGTCCTCCTGAAGACAATACCAGCAAGGTCAGCAGCAAAGTTGTGCTATACCCTGGGGAGCCGGTCCCTTTTTGCAGCGGAGTTTAAATGAGGGGCCGGATCTCTGTATATCGGCATCTACCTCAGCCTCCAGCAGTAACCCCTGTGATGGCTTAACTTCACCCACTTCCTACTGCATTGCAACAAGGCTGTGACTGCCTTCTCAGTGCCCCCATCTCATTTCATTGCCCACGGTATCTCTGGCACAGGTGGTGGTGAAGCTATGTTGTGAAAGGGTTGGGTGAACTAAGCATTAAAAGAAAGCGTCTTTTTATTTTTTTAAGCAGGGTCAGTTGTCTGATCTGATTATTAATGCTTCCATCCCAGGCTGTTAAAGCCTGTCACCAGGAAGGGTTGGGGTGTGTGGCTTGGCTGTGGCCCTGCAAAGGCTGAGGCTAAGCACAGCAGAAGCTGCTACCAATAGGGCAGGGCAGGGAGGGGATGGGGACGGGGACAGGCTGTGTCTGAGAGTGACTGAGTCAAGATAATCACAGGACTGAAGTGCCTGACCTCCCAAACAGCAGAGCTGCAAGGGTGGGGGTGGTCCTTCTCCTGTGCTGTTGCAGGCATTTGTGGCCAAGGGGCAAGAGGCCATGACTGTCCTTGCGGTCTGCTGCTCCTTTCTTCACCCTGACCCTTTGCTTCTCTGTAGGGAATCTGAGCATGGGCTCTGGAAGCTGCTTGTGGATCTGACTGAGGAACTCAGCTAGGAATGAAGCAATTAACTAGTAAGGGTAGCTTAAAAAAACCAAGCCCATAGAGAAACAGAACAAAAGTCTATTGAGGGAGCAGGCAGCAGTGTGGATCCAGAGCTGCTCGCTGGCTTCCTGCTGTACATGCGGTGCAGCACATGGTGGGAGGACATGCAGCCCCAGCTCTTTACCTCTTGCACTTACTTTAAAAAGCAGTGTGAGAACAGTTGTTACTTGCTATGAACTCTTTAATTACCCAGTGGAGCTTCCCCTGTTTCCATGCTTCTACTAGGTGCAGCTCCTTAAAAGACAACCAAATCCATGCTCCTTTTCTTTTCCCTTGAAAGAAAGCTGGAAAACAGCCAATGCCCTCAGTGTCTCTTGATGACTTTGAGAGCCCTTGAAATGTCATACTATGTAAAGATGTAGGATTGCTCAAACCAGGAAACCTCATACAAAGAGCTCTCATTTTTTTTTATCTGCAACAACAGACATGGTGTCATTGGTTCTTAAGAATAAAGCTGCAAAACAGCTTGATGTGGGCTTTTCTTTTAACCAAAAACAATGTGTTAAGGAATTCAAGATGTGTCATTTTAGTAAAGTTCATAGAGTGCGTAGAAGTCTTAAGATCTTCTACCTGCAATGACACATAAATGCCAGCACCACTAATTTTGCTTAACTACTTATGTGCAACTTCTTCCATAAGGTTTGAATCAGAACTGCTGTTTCAAGATGAGTTATGACTGGATGAAGTTCTAGCAAGACAGCATGACTGCAGAGGAGACGGTGCATGTGCTTGTTAATCATCACAGGTAGCCCTGCTGTGGCAAAACTACTTTCACATGGGATTCGGCAGTGCACAAATACATACTGGGAGATGTGGTGACCTGGAAAAAGTGAAGAAAATTGGTGCACAGACCAAATCCTTGCACTGCAGTATTTTTTTGAGATGTTAACTGGAAAAAACCCAAACCCAGAGTGCATGTCATTCTGCAAGGCAGCATGGACTGTCATTTTTATTTAATCCTGACTTCTGCATTCCTACTTGCTATCTGTTTTGTGCAGCAAAAATGGGAAGTCACAGCCTGCCTCTTCCTTCAGGAGATGTGACTGATGTGTGGGAGGATAGACTTATTTAATTGCTTTGAACTCAGTGTGGTGCAAGTTTTCCTTAGTGTGCTGACCATTTCTGATGAATGAATAAACTGGCTTGCTTCAGCCTGCTCACAGGCCTTTTAGAACCCAAATGCTGATTGCAGGGGCAGGAAGTTCATCCTTGTAAATATTAAACAAAATACGGCCAGTGACAGAGAAACCATAGATTTTTCAGAAGTGAAGGAGAAAACTGCTAATCACACCAGATCTGGGAAACTGCTTTTCAGAGCTGAAAAACTTACCCTGATCTTGTTTTTAGCATAGGATTATTGCTTGCTGAAAGTAATGAATGTTTTCCTGGAGGAGGAATGAATGAGAACTGATTAGGAACCAGTTTTTGCTAGAAGAGTACGCTATATCATCAAACTTTCTGGTAAAGGAAAAACAGTGGATTGAGTTATCCTATGATGGCAAACTCAAAGCTGAAAACAAGACAAGTCAATTCAATGATTTCTGGCTATGAAAGGGATGCAGGCACATGCTATGATATGTGATGTTCTTCAGCATTGCATATCTAAAGGTGTTTATATATGCTGTGGCTACTGTTACACCATGCATCTTGTCACTTGAATTTCACTCACTTCCCACTTGACCTAAAGCAACTAGATTCCCTGAAGGGATGGAAAGGTTTGTAGGTAGAGGGTAGGGTAGGGGTAATCAGGGCAAGATTTGCAGGCAGAGGTTGGGTAGAGGTAGTCTGAGCAAAGTTTGTAGGTAGAGACCATACCTTTTGTTAAAGTGGCTATTATTGTTGGAAAAAGTAGGTAGGTTTTCAGGCACAAAAGAACACTTTCAGAAATATTATCTTCTCCTTACAGATGTTACCCTGCCTGTGCCCTTAGACCATCACAAACACTGCTGTTTTCTCAAAACATTAATTATTTTGGTTGTCTTCAAGAGTTACCCAAAATGCTTATTGTGTTTCCATTAATTTTGCAACTCAAAATACAAACAATATCAACTTTGGCTTGTGTTCAGCAATAATCCTGATAAGATTTCTTAGGAACCTAAACCAAACAAGTTAAAAGTAATTTCATTGACGCAGTTTGGTGGTATACCAAAATATATCAAGATGTCATTTATGACATACTTATTTTCTTACTTTGACTCAATCCAAAGACATAAATAATTGTAATGGATTATTCATCATGTTTCAAGAAAAAATGTTCAAGTCGTATGTTTTAGGTTTCTTTCAGCATTCTGCTTTTTGCTGCAAGGTCTGGAAATAATTAAACCTATTGGACTCCAAAAGAAATGCATATGGAAAGGAAAAACCTGGAGGTAGAACTCCAAATATCTTGTATTAAAGAGAGTGAGGAGTGAATAAATAACATTGAGATGAACTAACCTGGGGATCGCTTGCTTTGGGCCCTGGTGTTCTATAGCTGATGGCTATTTGGAAGCCTCTGACCACTGGGTAACAGTGGATATGGCTACTGATGTGAATAGTTTCTGGGAGCAATATCTGTTTAGAGAAGCATCATGTAAACCCTTCTTGACAGGTCAATGGGATTGTGTTTTAGGCCATACCAATTTGTTCTTCTTTCCAGGTCTCTGCCTTATCCATTGAGAAGGGCTTGGTTCCTTACAGCTGCAGGCACTGTTTTCACTGCATGGTGTACTTCTGGTAAGTGTGCCTTGCTCAACGGTATGGAAAAATTATGCTCAGGCCTGAACCAAACTTATAGTTGTAAAGATCCCCTGCGTGAAAGGCTGCTCTAACTTGAGCATCACTTATTTAGGTCTTTTTAGAAGATATAGACCCAAGGTCTACATAGTGAATGACCCCAAAGCTGGGTCATTAGAAATCTAATTTGAAACCATCTCTAATGAAGATACTGAGGGACTGAAGAGATAGTTTTAAAATATCCACATGGTTAGTAATGAAGAGGCTAAAGGTGATATTATAGTCTCCTTGAAATGCCACGAATTAGGAATGCGGGTAATGCTGGCTGGGAATGTAATTGCATATGAATTAGTCTACTGATGGTGAGAGAACAAACTATGGTGTATACCCACTATTACTAGCTCCTAAATATCTTCTAATATTATTTATAAGCCAGTTGTCTGTACAGCTGGATCTTCTGTATCTGCTTTTCAAACCTCTTTGCAACCATGTGGACAAGAAATTTTTTTAACTTGGGCATCTCCAGGATTTTCCATTGCCCCCAGGTTTGGAGGAAAAACTCTAATTATTGCATTGGTCCAAAAGCTCAGACCTGGAAACATTTGTACATCTCCAAGGCAGGAATATAATTCCTGTAATGATCCAGGCTTTTAAGAAACGGGAGAGGTTTCTACCTGATGTTTTAAGGCCCTCTGAGAAAACTCAAGAGGAAGTTTTTTCACTGTTTTTTTCATTCCTGGCTGTATACTTAGTGATAAGCCTGTATGACTTGAGAGCTATTGAAATGGCTTCTCAGAGTCAGAATAGTATTTCAGTGGTGGATGAAACAATAATATAACTGTCATGAGAATGTTAGGGATTTGGGGATAAATTATACAGTTAACAAGGTAGTAGCTTACATGCTCCTGAGCAGTGACTTTTTAGTAACTCTCAGTCATTTTAATATATTTTCTGTATGCATTTTCCTTCTGTTACAAGACTTGATCTGATAAAAGTCTGGTCATAATATAAATTGATCTTTTTATTTCACAACATCTAGCTCTTAAGAAGAGGAAGACATAGTGGTGACATGTAGAATGTACCATTTCTTCTTGCCAGGGGTGGGCATTTTGCTTCCCAAAAATTCAGTCAAGATTTATAACAAAACAAACATATTTTATTGAAATGAATGGGAGACGGGGGCTGGCCAAGATGAGTAATAGGCCTTGTAACAAGCCTCAAGCTTTTTCTCTGGCTGACTAGATCCATCCAGAGAAAGCTTCTTCAACTCCAGCATTAACACACAGAAAAGCTGTTGTAACTGCAGAAGTACCTCTTGCACCGAGCATGAAAAGGCAAAAGGATGAGAGTGGAAGAAGGTGTGGGGGGAAAAACAATGCAACCTAGAATTTTGTCTGGTCTCAGATATTGGAGAAGCTGCCTTAATTTTTTTTTGTGGAAAAAGAAAGATTTGCAGAAGATGCCATACTAATGTGCTACTTATAGTTCCTCTGCTGGGGAAGCCCCCTTTCTTTCCCTGGACCCAAATCTCTAGCAGAACTGGCCTCTTTCCTTTGTGCTACTGCAGTGAAAGCAGTGACAGCTAAGCTGAGCAGGAGGAAGAAGGATGGAGCAAGAGCCAGAGGCTGATAGTTGCTTTGGGACCTTGTTGCAGGCTTTGGTTACTACATTTCTTCTTTCTTATTCATTGTTTTCTTTATATTCCACTCCGCTTCCCCCCTCCAATGTCAAACTTTCTTAGATTGCAAATGCCAAGAGCTAGTTTAAGATAGATACTCCCATTAAATTTTCAACTCCTAAGCATTACTGCCCAGCAGCAATCCACTTCAAGAACAAGTCTGAGCCTTGGCCTTTGGGATTGCAGTGCTGGGGAGGCAGACAGCTACATGCAGGGAACCAGCCTGGCCATGGGATGTGAGCAGGACCAGTGGCCAGCACCACATGTGGGACAGGTGGATGTCTGTGTGATGTGGGGAGGCTGTCTGCATGTGAGCCAGTGAGGAAGCTGTCTTGGATGGGCTGTGAGCAGGGAGGGCTGCAGGAGGGGACAATACAGGATATCGCCTAAGCCCAAATTGATAAATACTTTATCCCACCCTGCAGGCCTGAGGGGACTACTAGGTGCCACTTGCTGCTGGGATGCAGTAGTGTGGCTCATTGCCAGTGTTACCAAAAGCCATGCATGTTGTTAGGGCTGCTTGTCATGTTGGCTACACTGTCCTACCACAACCCCAGTCTTTGTAGAAATATGCATGGAAGGAGAATTGAGCCATGCCTTTCTTAGTGATCACACTGGGCTGTAGCTGTGTTCCTTTACCTTTGATGACTGACTGATGTCTGTCAATCACCATATTTGAGTAAACCTGTGCTTTGACTTCTCACTTGGGTTCTCATTTGCACTTACTGTATGTGAAGGGGCCTCACCACTCTGCAGCAACTTCTAGGGTGTTTTGGTCTGAGCTTCTTGAAAAGCAGTAGAGGTGCAAAAGGAACCAACCAACCATTGAAGTAGCACTGCATGACTTCTCCTTTGTCCACTCCTCTCAGTGGCTGCAGTTTTTTCTACCAGCAAGGTTTCTCAGGACTGACCCTTTGCATCTGACTGTGGTCTGATGTCCTTGATGCTCATGTGGTTGACTGCAGGGATGTCTGGGGAACAGCGTCTTCTTCCTTGCACTTATGCAGAAATGTTGCCTTTCTGAAATGAAGTATGTTCTTTGCATGTCAAATGGCATGGGACACTTTCACAGCTCTCCTGGCAGCCCGCAGGCTTGGCATATTGCATACTGAAGAGCTGCCAAGGGCAAGCATTTGGAAAAAAAAAAAAATCCCTCAAAGGCAACTGCCAGAGTTTGGTGCCAGATTAATCAGAACTCCCCATTGTCTCTCTGAGACAAATGTTCTGATTAAATCTATTGTTGTTGGGCTTGATGGGACAAAGTGTTACTGAGTTACATCATAGCTGTAATGTGGAAACTGGAACACAGTACAATTTATGATGGAATGTTCCCTGGTATTGTTCAGAAATATCGCCACAGAAGAAGTTTGTGGGAATGATTATTTGAAATCTGCTGGTCTAACAGTGGCTTGAGCCCAGCTCCAGGATGCCTAACTAGGCTCTGCTCCATAGCTTAAGTAAACTACTTAACCTCCGTGCCTCTGCTTCACCCTTTATTAGTAGTGGTGTTAGTGCTTGTCTGCCTTCCTGCAAGCATCTGATCATGTTTCCAACTGGCCCTGGTTCATGCCCCAGTGCTGGTATTGCAGACTTTTGCCACATGCATCAAACTAATTGTTTTCCCTCCCTTCTCTGTTGAACCTGGTCATCATGTTCTCATCACGGTGGCATCTTGGGGATGACTTGGAGTGACTATGGTGGCTGCCTGCTCCCTTTGTGGGGGGGAGATCACTTCCCCACAGCTGCTGTGCTCCAGACCCTCTGCCTGCTGGGGCTTGGAGCCATAAGGTGGGTTGGGGGCAGATGGGGCTGCTCCATTGCCCTGGCCCTGCTATGCTTCTGGGGCTAATGTGGTGGGCAGAGCCTGTCATCCACTGCAGCCATAGCTTCCTCCTGCAGCTCTGTGCCTGAACTAAAATAGATAAGGCATTGCATGTGAACCAGGAGCAGGGGCAGAAAGCAAACCAGAGCCATGTGAAGAGCACTGTGTAAGGACTGCCTGGTGGGTTGTGCAAGAGGCAATAGTGACAAGGCCTTAAAGAAGCTATTGCAGGACATGAAAAAGGTGGGAATCAGACTATCTCATCTAGCCACCTTATGTGACTATTAAAGACATATATATCCATGAGAGACATTTACTGCATGGGACTGTATCCAGATTTTGTGGCTCCAGTCCATGTCTACCCAGACTGAATCCTGCTGCTTCCTGGGAGTCCTCAGCTATCAGGGCTTACAGATGTGACAAAGCACACCAGATAGCTTGAGCAACCTTATGGTCATCGGTAAGAAGGTCATCTGCCTCTTTCTCACTGACAGTTACAGGATCATGTAACAAAATAAGATTTGTATTGAGTGCCTCCTGACATTTGATAACAGTACACAGGAATAAAGTTGTCTCATGTACTTCATTTGCAAGGGGGACATCTTTGATTCATCTGCAAATATCTTCCTTTAATTTTATGGCAATTTGAATTTTAAATTGTCATGAACAGCTACTTATACATGATGTTCCACAAAGCAAATACAAAAAATTTGCTTGAGAGGCATTGACTTGTTGACCCTAGGTTATGTGCATGGCTGCTTCTAAAATCTGGTTCTGTAGTCTGAAAGCTCAACTCTCATCTCTGTAAAGTGTCATTGTGTTAGGGGACAGGAGACTTATGAAAGCAATCAACAAAGCTTACAGATGTCTTAAATGTAGTTTGAGTGGGATTTAGCAGGTCAGGTTTTTCAATGATAGTGAATCATAGTGTCTTATCTTATTTCTGTAATTGTGTGAGATGCTCTAGGCTCCCAAACCCATGAAGAAAATATTTTCCCTGAAGCCAAAAATGCTCAGCCTTTGAAGGACCTCCCTGACCTGGCTGAGTCACCTGCTCAAATGCCTTTCTCCCCCCTCATGCTGTTTGGGGTAGAGAAAAGGGGTATGCATCTCAAAGGCCCACAGGCTGCTGTATATGCTCAAACCATGTCTAATTCTTTTGAACACTGAGTTTGATTAAAAGCAGTCATGGTGGTGCTCAACTCTTTTGTATGGAGTTCTGTTTTGGGAAGCATATGTGTGCAAAGTACTCGGGTGTTTTATAACTTTATCTTGAAGGCCTCTGAACAATTTCCTCGCTTACAAGATCTTATATCCATGAAGAGAGTTATGGTCAGCCATGACTTATTCTGGGATAGGGGGCTCCAACTCAAAGATACACAAATTAATCACACAAAAGTAAACATTTTGTAGTTACAAGAAAGCCCTGACATTCTTGAGGAAAGACTTTTTTTTTTTTTCTTAAGGCTTTTCTGCTGTAAATGGCCAATGTAAACTTGCAGGACTCCAGAGCTAAGGAGAGGGTGGATAAGAAAGTTTTCTTTGGTGCTGTGTCTTTTCTCATCTTCTGCTTTGTTGGTGTCAGATGAGGCCAGGGAGCTGGGTGCAACCTGGGCTTTAGCAACATGTGTTAGCCATCTTGAGTACAGTTCTCACTGGCATATCTGATGCTGGCTCATCCAGTCTGGCTCTTGGAAAGGAGATCCTTGACCTTCAACAACATTATATTTCTAAATAAAGGAGGAGAATGGGCAGGATCAGTGGCTTTACCCATGCTGGGTTATAGCTGAACACTTTCCTTTCCTTTGCCTCTTCTCTTGTCTTTACCATTATCTTTGTTTTTCTCTCTGCTTTTTGTTTTGTTTTGCCTGGGTTTTTGGGGAGGGAATTCTAAGATAAAAAGAAAATTACAACCTGTGGCATCAGCAGGCAGCTTTCATGTTGTACCTCCTGGATTGTGTTGTCTTAACTTCATTGGCATTTTGGCCATAAACACCATTCTCACTGAAGACACAAAGACCATTCTGTATGTTAATTTTGCCTGGCTGTATGCACTTAGAAAATAAGAGATTAGTCTTTGTCACATGTGTTTGGAGGAGAAGCTAATTTAAAAGGAATGTTAACATATGGCATTAACCACCAATTGCAACATAACAGCAAAGCTGAATTTGGTAATAGTGAAAGGGCATAAGCCAAGTACCTAGACCAGCAGACAATCATTAGTGTTACCAAAAATGGTTTGTCAGTAATATTGAAACAAGTGAGAACAGTTCAGCTGACAGCTTAAAGATTGATATTAGGACTAGAAGTGTAGACAGAAATTAAAAAAAGTGATAGAACTACTTCAAAAAGAGAGACGACTGCATGGATTAGTTGCCTCATCAACTGATGAAGTTAGCTTGAACTCCAGCTGGTGAAACTATACCACTGACTTCCACAAGCCATGATAATTTATGTCCTCTGACAGCTCTCTTTTGGGGGGCTTAAACAAGGTCTTTGTTTAGATCTGAGAATGTGCTGTGCTATTCAGATCTGGTATGTCATCTGAGCTGCAAACCTGGAGCACCAGTGAATGGCAGAAGATGTAAATCTTCTGCTGCAGAATGCTAAATCCATTAGGGTAATAAATTGTCTCTGTACGGTAAGCAAGAGTTACCATGCCACTTCTCATCTTGTGGGTTAACTGCAGCCACTGACAAAGGCAGGGAAAATCCATAGTGTTATGGGATGTGTCCTTGGACAGTGCAAATGAACTACAATGAAGGAAACTGCTGAAAATGGGTATAGTGTTGCGAAGACCAAATTCAAGACAATGTGAACTAGAGTGTGTGCTCTCATCCCAGGAAGGGAAGAATAAAATAGTCTAAAACTGTTGTAGGAATAGCAGCTCAGCATAGGCACAAGGACACCATAAAAAATAGCAAAATATTAATTAGAGAAGTTCCAAAGATGGAAAATTATTGACCCAGAAACCCCACTTCTTCCAATGAGCAATTAGAGGAGATCATAAAGACACAGGGCATGGGAGAAGGAAAGTCTACCAGCAGTGAAGCCTATCATAAGGCCTGAGCACTGAAACTAAATGTTGTAGCAATGTATAACCAGGCAAAACAATGATCTGGTTTGTTAGCTTGAGAGTTTCTAGTGATGTGATTTTGTCATCAATGAAAATAAAGGTGGGAAAGTAGCTCAACAGATGGAAGGACTGAAGTCTTCCTGAGGGGAAAATAAGGGGGAATAGCTTGATGTGCACAAAGGTAATAAGATGCCTTCTAACATTTGGGAAGATGTTAGTGGTTGATGGGAGGAGTGAGACACTGGACTCATGCTTTCGGAGAGCAATACATGCCAATCGTTTGACTCAAGAATACAGACATGGCTTTTGGTGGATAACAGTATCTGGTGGGATGTGACAGTGTAATGCTGTTACCCAACATGCTGATTTAACTAAGATCCAGGCTGTTAAATGTCTGTAACTCCTACTTTTTATGAGATAATTTACTATGCTCTGCCTTTTGTAGATGACATTTATCAGACAGAGACTGTCAGTGGTCAGAACAAATCTTTCCTTGAGGGATAACTTATGTTATTTTGGACATAGTCAGATGGTAACTTTAGCTAAGTTGAATGGGGCTCAGGAGTTGTTCTGGGCAGAAGTGATTGAAACAAACCCCCTGTATTCAGTAATGTAGCTCCACACGGTTCTCTGCCTTCCAGAAAAATGCTGTCTCCATTGCCTGAGAAACTGAAATGCTTAAAATAGGCAGTGGCTCTAGAACAGCATGGGACCAAAAGTAGTCTGACTGACTGCCAGATATAGTGCCTGATCTTGTTGTGTCCCAGTACCTGGCAGAAGCAAGATCTTGACACATGTGGGTTGGGTTTCCATGGAAAGAAGATCTGGATTCATTGGCTGATAGGGAGCTATGGCATTATCTAATAAAGAAAAAAATGAGTCCTGGTAAATCAAACAGCACCAAAGCCTGGTCTTGGGCTCTGATTCACTGCTGTCCATCTTGAGCACACTCCATGGCATGACCTTGGGTCATGCCTGGTGTCACCCTCCCAGGCAAGGGCCAGGGGCAGTTTGCATGCTCTCCTCTACCAAGGACTTCTCCCAGGAGACAGTCTGCCCCAAGTCCCACTGTGGTGGGAGAGAGGGCTTAGCTGCAGAGGTACAAGGCCAGCAGAGCCGTGTTGCCTGTTTTTGTCACCAACCGCAGGCTGGCCAGAACCCCAAACAAGTCTCATGGCTCTTGTCTGTATGAAGGTTTTTGTTTATAGGATCAAGGAAATTTGACATGCCTGGACTCAGAGTTGTTTTTGCTAGCAATGCTCGGCTTTTTCTGCAGCAGCTTGGATTTGAAGGTCTCTTTCAGTTCTGTCATTTTTTGGAGAAAATAAACTCAGTAGATCAAGCAGTGCTAGGTGCTGCAGCTGCTCTGTGCTGCCTGCTGCCTAGCACTGAGACCTTTCCAGGTAAAATGGCAAACCATGCTTAGGAGTCAATTTTAGCCATCCAAAAGTCAAGTTTCTTGTCTAAGCTAGTGGTATCATACCCCACTACGATCTGCTAGCGTGGAGCAATTATTCCAGCCTGCTTCAGGTCTCCACATCAATTTAGAGTGAATCCTCCTCACCCATCAATATGCAAAAGGAGCCTAGGTAACCAGCTCACTGGTGATTAACTTTCAAATGCTGGAGACTGAATTAGCTGAGCCCAGTCTGCCTCTTTTCTGAAAGGTAGAGAATTGCCCCCAATCTTCTCTCTAGGTCTCTCCATGCTGTGGGTGTCTCTGCCTGGTTGTGCTCATTGCATGGATGGGTTGGTGTGATGTTGGTGAAGTGGGAGCACTCCTGCAGCCTCATTTCAGATGGCCTTCTTGTTTAGCTTGATGTTACCTGTTTCTCAATATGCTTACAAATCTTGACCTCCTCTGATCTCCATTCCAGGCATTTTTATTTTCAGTTTTCTCTTATACAAAATGTCTGCAGGCTTTAATGGGACAGCTGCCTACATTAAAAGGGCTAAACATGCATCAGTGAAACTTCAAAATCCTTCTAGGAGTAATTTTATTATTTTTAAAATAGGTTCAAACGGCTTGTTGGATTGCTAGCAGTGAGGCCAAGGGGTTATTTGCCTAAACAACACCTTAAGGTCTTCAAAACTAAACAGAACTATAGCCTATATGACTGTCATCCCTGTGTCAGATGAACCATGTCCAGCAAAAATACATCTGACGTGTGAAATTGTTGCTTTGGCTGTGTTATCTCCAGCTCAAGGAAGTGAAAATAAAAATACAGATGAATTTATCATTCAATTTAAAGAACTGCACATGCATTGCCCTTGGAAGGATGCTTTTTCTTATTCCACCAGCACAAGGCCTTTGCCCATGCTGCAAACTTGACCAGTCCTCCATGTCACTGCTCATTTAAGGCCACTATAAATGACTTGGGACTTTCTCTATAATTTCTAATTCTCAAATAACCATTGCGGATTCTTTCACCAATATTTCTCTGTAGTGTGTTACTGAACACCTTTTTGGTGCTATTCAACAAAACCCTGCCTGTTATTGTGATCTCTACCTTGAATTGATGGGAAAATGGTATCCTGACCTGACTGTGCTTTAATTAGTGTCTAATTCTCAGCAGTAGCTCTGGCAATTGTGGTCACCGTTTGTTCTGAGATTAGACAGTTGTTTTTTTTCTCGATATAACTGTCGCACACAGAGTCTCTGTGGTCTCTGCTCCTCTCTGCTTTTGTCAAACGCTTTCTTCAGTCCCTTGCTCTATCCCACATTTGTCTTCAATTTGCAGAGTGCATAATCTCTATAGTTCTGAACTGCAGGCAATATTTGGCAATATACATCAATAGGGGATTTTATGGTACATGAGGATGCAACAGCTTTTACCCCTAAGCCAAAGCTGCTTTCCCTGTTTCAGCACGTTGGCACTGCTGCTATTAGTGTGAACACACAAGCCACTTGTCTCTGCTTTGCTGCTGCTCCAAGGGGGCTGAACCAGTGTCTCATTTTCATGTGTCTGGGAACATCTGTGTAGTACTGCAGGGCTGGCACTTTGTGAACTGTCTCCAACTCTTTCTCAAGATTTGCCTACTCAGGCTGCTGGACACTTTTGCAAAATAGATTTCAGTTTCCTTTCTGGGCACACAATTTCTCTGTGTGATTCATCACCTTCAGGACTCCTCGTATTCCTCTTTACCTGTTACAGTGGGCATATCATGCAGATGATATAATGCAGATTATCTTGGTTGCAATCAAGCTGTGTCTTATCCCACACTAATTTCCCTCTCCCTGGGGTTTACCTTGAAATTATCATGCTGTTCTAATGTCTTTCTACAAGCTTCGCTTTGGCCATGGGTATTCTTTGCAGAACTTCCTATATCCTCCAAACTCTGATGGTTTTTCTTTAAATCCTTATAAACATTATTTAGTGGCTCCTGGTGAAGCACATTAAATGCTGAGCATGAGCCAAGCAGCTGCCTATGGCAGGTGGGGGCACACCTCAGTGAGCCACGTCCACACTTCCTTGTCTGGGAAACAGAGGCTGAGAAACACCTGAGATGGCTGCATAGATGCCAGGGCAGATCCTGGAGCAGTGCCTCCACTGAACAGAAGGTGTTTTTGTACTGCATGCCTCCCCCATGCTCCGTCACTTGGGAAGACAAAACACAGGTTCCTGATACCTGGAAGTGTTAGTAGCTCTCTTGTTTCTCCGGGCTTTTCTTCCCCCTTAATCCATGTGCATGGATGGTTTGAGGCTAGAACAAAAGATATTTTTAGTAGCCAGCTGCAGCCATGATGACCCAGGGTGCTGTCTCTTTGCCCAAGAACAGCATTTTTCATTAGTCTCCTCTGCTTGCAGTTATCAAATTTAGTTGGGCCAGAAGAGGGTTATTGCCTCATAAACAGAAATGCTCTCCAGTAAAACCCCTGGTTAGATGTGATGGTTTATGGCAAGGATTAACACGCAGGTACAGAGTGTGCCCCCATGCTGCGGTGCCTCTTGCACAGCAGAGCTGCTCTTGCACAGCACAGCTGAGTCGCCAGTGAGCACCACGGGTGCCTTCCTGGTATGTGCTGCAGCCCAGTGCGTGGGCAGCTTCAATACCCAGGGCGTTTACGCACTGAGTGTGGGCTGCCTGCGAGGGCAGGGGCTGGCAGGGCTGCGGGCAGTGCCTCAGCCACTACAAACTGCCTTCTGGTCCTCCAGCCCCATGCAGACTGGTGTCTGTGTACGTCCCTGCTAGCAGACAAGGTTAGAGTCTGGCACCGGACCTGCTGGTTGTCCTTGCTGCCTCAAACAGAAATAACCCCTTCCCTCTCTGAACACTGCACAGCTGGCTGTGCCCAGAAAGGCTAGTCTTCAGACATGGGTACTTGTTCAGGTTGCATGCTAACATGTGGCTTCTGTGCAGCTGGGCAATTCAAAAGCATATTAACAAGGCATTATACCGAAATATGTTATCTGTGAAGAGTACCCTACAGAATCTAAAATCTAATACCAGTTTAATTCAAGAGGCAGCTGGCTGTGAGCTACATCTGTGGCTTGTTATGACCAGTCCTCTGTATTTTATTATAGTGCTGTATGATCCTTTGCTGCTGAAAATGGCTGGTGGCATCAGCATGAGCAGCTGTGTAGAGGTGTGGGCACTGGCCTCTGGACAAATGCAGCAGTTATTTGCAGAAGGCAGGAGGTCTTCATGGTAGTAGGGCAGGACTCGGGGAACACACCATCTCTGAAGAAAGTGCATTCCTGCGCTTCATAACTAGGGCAGAGTTAGGCTTTCCTTCCTTTTTCTGGGAAGTAAATGCTGAATATCCACACTTCCGGGCTGTTGTTACGCTCAGATAGCATGGAGCAATTCCTTTGTAGTGCTGGTTTAGATCTCGGCTGACTTCCAATCAAGGAAAATGAGCTAAAACCAGAAGAGAGGCAGAGAAGCACACCCAGGACAATCAGAGTAACAAAAGGGCTGTATTGCACAAGGTAAAGGAACATGGCTTCTTTGTACATTTTTTCTGTATTAAGCAAAGTAAATTGGCAAATGATGGGAGTTGACGTGACTGTCTGTCCCCTTAGTTTCATTTCTGAAAGAGACTTTCCTACAGTTGCCAGAAATAGTGGGCAGCTGGACTGAATGACCTGTGGGTCCATAGTTTCTAACTTCAGTTAGTGATGTTCTTATTAACATGCATGCATATAGGATTCTCTTTTGGAAAAAGTCCTGGTAGCACTAGTATGATTTCTGTCGGGCTTTGGACTACTCTGCTGAGGTTAGAGTTTGCTGGAAATGTCTGGCATGATGTTTCAGCATGTCACTGCAGCTTGCTGTACTCCCTGCCTGATGCATGGTGCAGACATCCCTGACAGGCAGCTGCAGGGGAGCACTTCTGTGACCATCTAAGCCAGCATGTTGTCACTTCTGCATCACCCTTACCTTCTCTGGTGTGTGGCTACTCATCTGAGACTGTCTAAACTGACAAGTAACTGAGGATTTTGTGTGCCCTGCTTGAGGTATGCCATCGGGCATACTGGTATTTTAAAGTAGCAACATATAAATCCACATGTCACCTGCAGAAAAGTCCCCGTGGTTTAGCAGTAGGAGGGACCACACGCACATAAGAGTGACATGAGGGGAAGCTGCATCACCATGCCGCCCCAACCCCACCTACCTGTTCCACCTCAACTGACACTTGCCTCCGCTTCCAGCTTTGTGGGAGGTGGTTGATGCCGAGGTGAACTGAGGACACATTTACAACCACTCATACTTTTATATATGGGTTACCTGAGATGCAGTTTATACATCTGAAAGTATAGAAATCCCAGACTGATGGCAATCAATGTTATTGGCAAATAGTATCTACTTATTGTCACTGTTGGCAGTGGTGTACAATTAAGAGGATTTCCATAGCCACCCAGAGTGGTGTTTCAAGGATCATTTCCCTTTAGCTTTCCTTGCAAGAGGCTGATTGCTGATAGAAAGGACATAAATTTCAACCTGTTTGAACTGGTTTGAACCAGTTTTCCATAAAATACATCACTGTTTTGAAACCAAGGAATGCTCTGTAGAAGGGATGGTGAGAAGGAATAGCATACATTCAAACCAACATGGCTGAAGAAATTCTGAGTGTATTTTTGTAAAATGAACATAATGCATACATATGTTTGTGTGCATACATATAGATAGTACTTTCATTTACATAGCTCTCTGTAAATAATCTTGACTCATTTTTCAAAAGTCAAACGAACGCCTATAAAGATATATTTTCACAGAATCACAGAACGGTTGTTTTGATCATTTGTTCAGTATTATATCCATTTTTGCTCTTTCGGTGACAAGGTGGAAATTTTTCACACAGAGATATGGTAATCAGAAGTTTATTGCTGTAATTCTTCTGTTTTGTTTTCAGAGTCAGGATATGCAGTGTGCAGGTTCTGTCACTGTCTGGAAAATATTGTCTTCTTTCCTTTATCTCAGTGCCTGTTTTACAATGGACTGCCACTCTTTTCAAGAAAAATTTCAAAGTATCTAAATTTGAAAATTAATACATTCAGCA
The DNA here is from genome assembly GCA_013400875.1 of Anhinga rufa. NCBI lineage: Eukaryota > Metazoa > Chordata > Aves > Suliformes > Anhingidae > Anhinga > Anhinga rufa. The sequence goes on along the minus strand of VZTV01089608.1, from coordinate 21,803 downwards.
ATATGCAATCCCTATCAGAGCATTGACTACTTCTATGAAACACAGATTTGTTTTAACACATCCTTGTTTTAAGTTTTTAAGCACCCATGACAGGAATTTCTTATGTGCCACATTTAAAGAGACTCTAAGTTATTCTTCTGAGAAATCATGAATTGGTTATAGAACTGACCAGTTGTGTTTTCAGACAGCTCCATGATCTGCACACACATGCCCACGCTCCTACAGGCTCCTTCTTACACAGGCTGTATAAGCCAACATCAGTTCCCCTAGCAAAGGTGATCTGCAGTTTGAGGTCTCAAATTTGGCCCATCACTTATGTGTGTTGCCAGCAATTTTTACGTGTAGGGATAATTACAAACCAAGCCAAAGGCTGGCATTTTTACAGAGAGTTTCTGAAATAGAGATGAACTCCCTTGTTCCTGCAGGAGCTTTCAGAGAAACCTTCCCCATAATATAATCAGATCATCTTGTTTGGACTAGTGTGTTGTCAGTCTGGTTGTTGCTTCTGCTCATCTTTAATTTAAAATCTAGATACAAGCTGTGAGTTATTTGATTTGAGTCTTACAGCACCATTTGATTCTTACAGCAGCAGCAGACTCATGGAAAAACTGCAATGCATTTAGGATCATATACTGTGTGGCTGAGAGTGAAAAAGCATGCACAATTTGAAAGTATGCTTTTATGAACTCCTCAGTGATGATATGAAGTGCAAACTTGAAATCCCTGCCAGAGTAATCTGAGAAATACAGATTTTGAGATACTTAAGGAATTTTGCAAAGATTTTTGAGGGTAGAATCAATAGTAAATTCAAATATATTTATCTGTGACCTAGAAAAGATTCTTCCTGGGGTTTTGTGATCTAACGTGTCTTGTGCTATAGACATTCACAATGATTTAATAACTGTTTCATTACCAGTAGCCCAATTCTACTCATCAAAGACATCTTTAATATGTATATGAACTTTCAGAGGGCACTTTGATTACATTATACAAATGAGATGCTACCATGTATGAAACAGCTGCACGACTTGTATTTTTACTTCAGTTAAAATATAACCGAAACACAGTCATTGGTACATGGCTGTATGAGAGACTAAATCAGGTGCAGCAGCATAGATAGGCACTATACATAGGCACTACCATAAAGTTAAATGGTTATTAAAGGATTTAAGAGATGGCCCTCAAAGATTGAAAAGGGCACTACTTCTAGATGTGGGACTATTAATCTCTGCAATTCTAATAATTATATTGTGTTATATTATATTATATTTTACTATGCTCTTCATAGTACTCTTTTCATCATGGCCAAAGCAACCAGTATGCATTTGAAGTGCAGTTTTAAAGCACCAGTAGTGCTTTTGGAAGTTGGCTCCATTTCAGTGGTGGTGAAGTGCCAAGTGTGTGACTAAAATTTCAGTCAATTTCTAGTTTTTATTCTCTCATTCATTTGTCTGTTCAGGTGGATTATGCTGCTTTCATTGGGTATTGGTGAGATTGATACTGGCATAGTACCTTCACCTCTAGAGCTTTTTAAAGAAATAAAAAATGAATGGTGCACAGAAAAGTGCCCCAGAAAGGGCACTGGGATTGTAAAAGACTCTTTTTACAGTAAGAGATGTAAGAAACTCCCTCTGTCTTTTTAACTTATGGCAGGGCAGGCTGAATTTATCACCCTAAGTACTAGCAGAAGCGAGAGCAGCATGCCATTTCTTCTGGAAAGAGCAATAACATGAAGAATTTGCAGCCAGCTGAAGAGAGACACTGGGACTTAAAAATAAAACATAACTTTTAATGGGAAGGTGATTAACTGAATTGCTATGGGATGTGGTTGATTATATGTCTCTTGGTCACTGCTGAATGGGGTCCTTGCTGAAAGTTATGTTTTAGTCATACCAAGGTACTCTTTTAAGCAGAAAAAGATGTTTGATTAAATAGAAAGAGAACAGACAAGTAAGATGGTTCCTTTTGATTTTAACTTCTCTGAGTTATCAGGGTATTAGTGTTTTTTTCAGCCATAACTTTTATGAAGTTCAATATACCTTCCACAGCATTCAGTCCTGGGAAAAGACCCAAGCACGTACTGGGCCAGATGCTTGAATTTTGATGCTTGATGTTTATTCCTTTCTGCTGTATTCAGTTGGTTTTATGCCATTACATTCTTCATAATATCTGAGCATTTCTCTCCATGATGGTCCCTTCTGACCCTTTCTGGGGAGGGAGGTGCATATGTGTGTTCTGTTTTGTTGCTTTCCCCTCTTTTGGAGAGGGCACCACTACCTTGCAGTGAGGATGGGGGTAGGTGATGAAGAAACTCACCCTGAGCTTTCTATGAGACATCAGCCAAGTACGAATACAGGGCTGAATGTTTGTCAAAAGCAGAGTCTTTGGGTAATAGACTCAAATTATACTATATATATATATATATACACACACACACATATATATACTCAAATAATACAGATGTACAAGATTTTGTACTCCACCTGTTGGCAAATGCTCTCATTAGTCCTCCATTTGGTAAAAAATCCACATATGTGCTGGTAGGCAAAAATGACAAGGGAAAACCTTTTACTTAATACTCAGAACATGGGAAAGAAACAAGAACATGTGAAAAGTACTTTGGAAACATTTGGATGAGTGGTGTATGAATTAATTAGTTCCTGATAATACATGATTGTACATTATTACAAAGTACTGCAAAACCTGGACTCCCAAGAATGGAAACAAAATCCTAATTTTGATCATTCTCAGGTATTCCTGAGATGAAGAGGTAACTTTTTGTTATATACAAATGGCACTGGCTGCTCACCTTCCCAGATGTGCCAAGCAAGATTGTCCAAAATGGAACTTGAGGTGAGGAAGTGAAAGATCTCAGTCCTGTGGTGGAATACAGGGAATAAGCGTTACCAGCGCTCTTGGTGGACATCAGCCCTTGCAATGTTAGCACAGACTTCACCCCTGCAAATACACATGGAAACAGATGAGGTGTGTACTATTGCAGGCTGGCTCTGCCCTCTGCAAGTGGTTAATAGCTGGGGCTCCCAGCATGGACAGCTGTGCTGCCATTAAAAGCATTGGTCTCCTGTGTTTAAAGGCAGGCAGTGCATGCAAAACTGATGCATCTGCAAAAATAGAGTTTTTCCAAGATCCTGCTTCTCTGATCTCCAAAACCCTTTGCTGGACACTTGGGTAGGAGAAAGAGTTTCACTGTAAGAGGGAATTGATGTGAAGGCTTAAAAGGGTGTCAGTGGATCAGGTTCAGAAAATCAGAGAGCTAAATACTTTATGAACAGTATCCTGAGATGTATTTTTAGTAGAGATCTAAATAATTAATTTATATTGGTAGGTAAAACCCATGGAAAGAAGGCAGGCATGCTCAGAGCATTGAGAGTGCTCAAATGACTGCCAGTATGTATGCAGGCCACAAACATAGATGAATATAGCCATGCTGCTGGAAAGGCAGTGAGAGCACAGGGCTGGGAAACACAGGAGGAATGTGCACGCCCCTAATACAATTTGTGTCTGAACATGGTGTTGCATCTGGCTCCCTCCCTCCCAGCAACTGCAGCATGCATACAGCAGTCCTTTCTCCCTGTGACAAGCTGTAGGGAACCCCCGCTCTTTTGCTGTCTCCACAGCCGCAATAATTGCATCTCTTAAAATCCCCCAATATTGTCTCGTACAACCCTGGACACCCCAGTTGTAGGGCTTCCTTTTTAAAAATTACATCAGCTTTTTTTCTGGCACTTTGGGATTTACATATGGTGCACCCATGGCTACAATGATCTTGTGCTCTTGGCTGACTGCAGCACAGGTCAGTGAGGAGCATTAATGTCAGCAAAACGTGGCAATGCTCTCCAGCACTTGGTCTTTCTTTGCACTGTTCAGCATCACTTCTTGATGCTCTGCTCTGTGTGCCCAAGTTCCCACGACTGTTTCTGGTTCTTATCATGGGGTGGAAAACTTTCCCTCAGCACAAAGGTCCTCCCTTGACCATCTTCCTTCATCTCTGTTTTTTGTTCCCAGATGAATTATTGATCTCGTTCTAGTAGCCTTGAGCATTGTTTCCAAACAGCAGAGGCAGCAGGCACTTGGAAAAGCAATGATGAAACCAGAATGATAATTGCTGTTATGAAGCATTTCTGTAGCCTCAACCAGGCAGGGGCCACTGGGTGGCCAAGGCATGGCTGAGGGGCAGAACTGGTCTCAAGACTGAGAAGTTTGCTCATCTAAAGGTGAGTCAGGCATCTCTGTGGTGCAGATGGGTTATTTGCAACAAATGCCAATCCCTAGACCTGTGTTTTCTTCAACGTGAGAGAAACGGGGTGGTTTCTGAGCTCACAGGTTGGAGTCTGCCTGAAAATTGTCATCCTTGATCGTTCCCAGTAGGACCATCTACCTCCCTCACTCTGCCTCATCTGTAAGCCTGCTTTTCAGTGTCCTCTATAGAGATCCCTCTCCTGAAACTTTTTAGGGGAACAAATTGTTAATACTGGAAATGACCTGGTTCACCTCCAGATGCCTTCATGTAGGCTGTGGTCAGGAAATTAAAAAAAAAAAATTAAGGGGCAATGGAGAGTTTTCTTTGCAGGACATATTATTAAATAGCCCACGTGCTGTGCTGGCCATTACGCATGTGCCCGCATGCCCTCTGGACCCAGTAAAAGGTATGTCATGAAGCACATTATTCCAACAGATTAATCAATTCACTAACCCATTTTTGAGTGGCAGCATTAGGTTTCCCTGTTCCTTGTCACCATGAAGCACTGGGTGGATGCTGTCTGTGGCTGGGTGCCATCTCTGAAGCTGAAATGACCCAATGACCAGCCAAACAGATTTTTTGTCTCCAACAACCATTTGCAAGAAACCGCCTTGCCGGTGTGCATATGGGCTGCTAGGAAGGTGTTGCATTAGAGTCTCTTCCTAAAGAGCTGTGGGATCTGGGAGTTGTGCATGAGGTTAATCTTTCCAGGAATTTGACTTGAAAGCTTACTGCATTGCCAGGTATAGGACATGCCCATGCAAATGAACAGCTGGGTGTCTGAACTTCTATTTGACTGTATTTATTCTAGATATTTAATGGCCCTTGCTCCTGCAGGGCTTTTCAAAGTCCAGTATAATGTCGGACGTGCTGAATGCTGTAAAACAGACTCATCAATCTTGATGGATTTTTGTCTGGCACTTATAAGTTAGCCCTGGAGACTCAGCCCTTTTATGAGCATACTGTGTGCTTTTAAACACATATATAAGGACATTGAGGGATGAGGTTTGCATTTGCTTTGCACTGACCCATGCCTGCAAGCAAACCAGTTGTATGAAATACAGAGCGATGCTGTATTTTCCTGCTTACCATGATGGTAGGACACCCGCGCCCTGCTGAGGCTGGCTGCCACCAGCCCTGTGTCCCAAACCTCCAAAGCTTGGGGCTGAGACACACTAATGGGGGGACCAGCCTCCTGCCTTGGAAGGACAGCCCATCTCCTGCTGAGTCTTGCTGCAGCTGCTGTGACACCCGGGCCCCATCCTCTCCTTGCCGTCTGACTTTTTGCCATTCCTGCCCGTCAGTGTACCGCAGCCATCAACATAGACATTCCAGGGGAAGTTGTGCAACTGTCCCCACTTAATCATTAACTGGGACATTCTGGCTGTTAAACTTTTTATTTATTTCTGGATTTTGTGAGGGGAGGCACTCGTTGGACAGGGTGGGCTGAAACACACACAGAGATCTGGTGCTCAGGTGTGCACTGCAAGCTGATCCTTGCCTTCTGCTCGTGATGCAAGCTGCCCTGTGTATGTGAAGCGGAGAGGTGCAAGGCTAACCAGAATTGAAAGCAGGGTTTCCAGTGACCAAGCAAGTGAAACTGGCTGTTACTCATAAGAGGCTCTGGCTTTGCTGTCTGAAGGTCCTGGCTGAGAGCTGCTCCATGCTTGGTGTTGCATGTGGCAGCGTGCTGAGTTGGTACAAAGAGCCTGCCCTTGCAATGGGCAAAGCTAGGGCTATGGGGATGACCCATGGCCAAAGCCAGGACTTGGGCATCTGCGTGTGGAAAGTCAAGCTGCCACAGCAAGAACCAAACCCCCATCACCATGTGAGGATCCCTGGAGAAACACCAGGGCTGGAGCAACGAGGGGAAGTATATAGTCACAGGGCTAGCAATGCAGATAGGGTTTTCTCCCTCCCAGCATACAGGTTTGTGGCTCTTGCACCATGGCTCAGAGCTCTCTTTTAGCTAAGTGCTGAGCTGGTCCCAGCTCACTCCTGGCTGGAGGTGGCTGGTGGGGAGATGACAAGTGCTTCTGCCTTTATCCTCCACCTAGGGCCACATCTTGCGATTCAGCAAGAGCATGCCTTGGTTTGGGTTGGTATTTCAGCCAAAGAGATTAATTTAAGAGACTTGCAGATTTGCAGCACTGAAACAATAAGGATTGATCAGCAGAGTAGCAACCTGAGTCGTGCTCCCTTTGCATGGGGTCTACCATGTCTCCTCTAAGTGCTCCTCTGTGACTCACCGTCACCCTTTGCAGTGGGTATTTTGAAAGGTGTGAGTGATAGCAGCTACAACAGGCAGCTTTTCAGCCTGTGCTTTAATGTCTGGCTTGCAGGGTCCTGCAAAGCAGTGTGAGGATTGCTCCTTCCCCCTAATGGCAACATAGGAGCAGAGGTGAGAGCTGTCCCTGGGGCAGAGCCAGAAGGGGGAGTCTTTGTTCCTGTCTCTTCTGCCCTGTGCTGTTACCCCTGGGACCAGGAATGATGCAGCAAGGTTAAAGCAGCTTACATTGCACCCAAAATACACTGAGCAAAGAATAATTCTGTCTGGCAAACAATCTTGTGCTCCACACAGAAATATTTGGGCTGTTTCTGCTGTTGGTTATAGCTGTGCCACACCATGGCTTCGCAGTGAAGTCACTGAGCCCAGCTGGGTGTAACTGAGGGTGGTGCTCATATTGTCTGGGCTAAATGTCAGCAAGAAACAGCAGTAGTCAAATGAGAAAGGAAATACTTAGAAATCTTTCTCCTGGTTCTCATTCTTGGACAGTTGAGGCAAAAGGACAAGAGCAAAGTTATTTTAGATGGAAAGTACCTTAATGTTTTGTTCTTTGTACATAGAAACGAACAGAAGTGAGCTCGGGGTCTTGTAAACATCAACACCCAGTTTTCTGTGTATATAACTCAGCTGCTAGGAAAGCTTGATGAATTTTAACTCCACTTTGAGTTTAGGGGATAAACAAGAGCCATTGCTCGGCCCACAGGGTTCCTATTCATGCTCATGATTTTAGACATTACCTGTACCTGGCTGACCCACAGCTCTGCTGGCGGTGCACTCCATCACCCCATCAGACCTCAGATCTCATAGGCACTGCTTGGCCACTTTAGTGCAGTTGGGTCTCTTGGTTGGGGACAGATATCTGCCTCCTCTGGCAACCACCAGCCTACCACCACCTGCTGAGTTACTGTTTTCTTCTACCTTGGTAGCAGATGTCATTCTGCCCTTCTTCACACTGGGCAAAATCAGCTGGGTTAATTCAGAGCCATCGCTGAAACCATTTAATCCAAGTGAGTCGTCACTGTGCTCTGTTGTGGTTTAGCCGCAGTCAGCAACCAAGCACCACGCAGCCGCTTGCTCACTCCCCCCTCATGGGAAGGGGGAGAGAATCAGAAGAGTAAAAGTGAGGAAGCCCATGGGTTGAGATAAAGACAGTTTCATAAGTAAAGCAAAAGCCGCGCACACAAGCAAAGCAGAACAAGGAATTAATTCACTGCTTCCCATGGGCAGGCAGGTGTTCAGCCATCGCCAGGAGAGCAGGGCTCCATCACACGCATAATGGTTACTTGGGAAGACAAATCCATCACTCCCAATGTCCCCCGCTTCCTCCTTCTTCCCCCAGCTTTATATACCGAGCATGACATCATATGGCGTGGAATATCCCTTTGGTCAGTTGGGGTCAGCTGTCCCGGCTGTGTCCCCTCCCAGCTTCCCGTGCACCCGGCACAGCATGGGGAGCTGAAAAAGTCCTTGACTGGTGTGAGCACTACTTAGCAACAACTAAAACATCTCCGCATTATCACCACTGTTTCCAGCACAAATTCAAAACATAGCCCCATCCTAGCTACTACGAAGAAAATTAACTCTATCCCAGCTGAAACCAGGACAGCTCTTTGACTAGATGGACAGTAACGTGCACCTGGAAGTGTCAACTGCTCCTCTCTGAAGGGATCATTTGGCTGTTTAATCTGGTGGAAATGATGTGCCCTGAGATGGCTGGTCTTGCACTGGAACAGCTTAGGAAGTGCCCACCTGCCCCAGGTAAACTCTGGCAACACTAACACTGAGCCAGGGAACGAAGACAGGCAGATGGACAGTAAATATCCATGGATGCTCCTGCTAGACCTAAGAGGGATGGTTGCTCTTGGGCTTGAGAGGTGACTGCATGCAGGTTAGCCATTTCTCCTACTTAACTCCTCAATCAGCTTGCAGTTTAATGAGCAAATGTAAGTCAAACCCAGGTTTTGAATCTAATAATTCATGATAGCTTATTAATCTGAACTCTCACCCACAGAGAAGAGGGGATTAGTGCACTCCTCATGTCCATTGTGTCAGGCTTCCTGCAGGTGCAGGTGGGCTCTGTGCAAACAAACTGCTCATGCTGGATGTCCAAAGTTTCTCAGCTACTACATCCACTAGTGACTAGCACAGGTGATATGAGAATTTTGAGAAAAGTCCATAGTCCTAAGCCTTCTGAAAGACTGTGATCCTAAATTTGGGCCATACGTGAAATCACAGACCTTTCTTTCCTCTGATACAAGTTTGTCAAGGTCACATGTAAGACACTATACTCTCTGGTAGTGGTGTAGAGACCCCTGACCCATGATCTGGGGGGAGCTGCTGTCAGATGAAGGTAGGTAAGAGCAGGTCTCCAAGCAGTTAGATTGGCATATTTACATTGAATGTTTTGCTAATGTAGGTCTTCCAAGAAACCAGTTGTAAAACTTGCTGCAGGGCTACTTCTGTGTGCCAGACAGCAACTGAAGCCTTGTGTCCAGGACAGGGGTTCGTGAACTGCTGTCTAGGAAATTATTCTGCACCAGGCAAGAGCTTAGTTTTCTGCACTTACTGTTCTGTTTTATTATGAAACATGTTCTGAAATATTGTTCCTAACTAGACATGACTTAAACTACATTCCTTCTTGCTGTTCTTTTCATGGTGCTCAGTTAAGACTTGATTTCTCAATTCTGGACTGCAAATTTGATGCGGGGACCAATATGTCCATGTCAGTAGGGAGGGGGAGATTTCTATTTTGGTCTTAACCTGTCCTACCAGTAAGCATAGATACAGTTACATTTTTTGAGAAGTATGTGGAACTGGACTTAGTTTATGTTCCTTTTACATAGAATTGAACTCTTCTGGTGTACATGTATTTATAAACTCTAAGTACATCAGCTGTGGGAAAGGAAAGGGACAACCTGTACTATCTTCAGTGGACTGGTATGATTATAGACATACAACTTGCACATGTAGACAAAACTGCAAAGCTACAATTTCCCAGGCTACCAGCTGACGTTGGTGAGATATCTTAATCTTGCAGCTGTCATATCTATTGGGAGCCTGGCTATGACACACCCACAGCAAAGCCAGACTCTGTGCAGGACACTGTCCACAGTACATGCATTACTTTGAGCTCTTCTGCAGGTCTCTTCTGCTCCCTTCTGGTGAAGCCTTGAAATCCAAACTAGAGAAGATTTTCTCCACATCTCAGTTTGATATCAGGATTGCTCTCAGAAGCTCTATGGTCAACACAATCCTTGATGCATGGGGGTATAGGAAGGTGGGAGGTGAGTGTGCCCCATCAGCAAGTAGGTGGAACCATTAATGGGTTCCATTTCTCCTTTCTTTTCAGGGGGGAATCCATAAAGCTTCATGGTAGCCAGTATCTTCTAGAGACTTTTGAGGCCCTCAGAAGTTACATGATAAAGGGTCACAGTTATTGTAGTGGTGTAACATCTTATTAATTTCTCCTCCCCTGCTTGGGGCTTGCTTTTCCTGTCAATTCCTTTGCCTTGTTACTCTATCCCTAATGTTTAAGCTCAGAGACTTCCCCACTAACCCAACAGCACAGACCTTGCAGTAAAGGCACAGAACTGTGCCCACAAGAATCAATAACTTTCGAAGAAACAAAGTACTGCCTGTGGCACCTCAGTACCTGGCTACTTATCTGCAAGTCAGTGTGCTTATTCTGGGCCAAAATTAAATATACTGTTGAATTAAATGAAAGACCATTTATAACCACGAATTAATTGTATTTGCAGGTGAAACTCTTACCTTAACCTGTTTTACATACTATTCAGCTGCTCTGAGTAGTTGAAAGAGACCAGTGGGGACCCGTGTGGTATTATTATCCCTTCTGAGGGATAGGAAGCTTGGACACAGAGACAAAACACCAAGCTCATATAGAGTCCTATAAGGAGCCAAGGCCACATAGGAAGCTTCAGTTTCTCTCATGACTCAGAGTCATGACTCTGTGACCCAGGCACAGGAACCCTCTAATTGTTTGGGAAAGAAGGCTGTCCACATTCAGATTCAGAGTCTCTCCCTTGTGTGGCCAATGCCACTGTCCCCACTGGTGGCTGGACCTGGAGGGGTGGCTAGTCGAGCAAGCTGGAGGTGCTGCCGTGGGTGCACGTTGCAGTGCTGCTTTGCTCTGGGGATAAACTGATCTAATCCTCCATACCTGGCTCCACTGCAGTTCCCAGGGTGAAAATAATCAGCTTTATTTGTAATCAAAGCTCTAACCTGCACAACTGACAACACTAAACAAAGGCAGTTAAAAAGAATTCCAATGTTTATTACCTAACTTTTTTTAAAACCCCATCATGTTTAACCTAAATATACAGCTTTTAGGGGGTGTAACTCATATCTTTAATCATTGACATTTGACAACAACAGGTAAATTAGCAGGTTGCAATACAGGAAACCTTTCCTAGAATGTCACTTCTGTGATCCTGTTGCAAGGCTGGGACCTGAGATAGGTGTATTTTGCAGGAACCTACCTATGCTATGGACCAGTGATAGTTAGATATGTTCACACCCAGTGGAGTTGTGCTGGCAAATGTTCCTGTGTAAAAAACAAAATGGTAAAAAAGCCTTTTGTTTGGATGGGTTATATCACTCAGGCTAAACTGTCCTAGCAAGAGGGCTTTTTTGTAAGCTGTCTGCACTTGTTTCTTCATGATGATATAGTTACATCAGAGAAATTTTTAAAATAGACTAGTCTTTTCTTCCTACAGACATTCATGTCTCCAGGCATCCATGGCATGGAATATAAATGGGTTATCCATCATCATTGACCATCTACAATTAAGCTTTTCTGGGAATTAAAATACCAACCTATTAGTTTTCTACTATTTTCCTGGATACTAAGTGACTACTGCTCAGCTTACATGACTCTTTTGTCTTTTCTGCTACACTACATATAAAATATATCAACATTTTTATTATTTTTATTATGTTCAAAGTACTCTCCCTCCTCCTTTTCGCATCTTTCTCTTCCTTCTCAGCCTCCTGCTAGCTTTCCTTTTCTTATCTAACCTCTCACAGACTACTACTGCTAAATGTATGGAAGCTGGATCACCAAGAGGAAGATCTGCTGATTTATGATGTTGGCGTCACAGCAATTTGCACTTCTTATCCATTATTGCTGCTCTCTGTCTACCTATACCAAGTGTGAGGGTCTTAGGCTTGCCTTTCAGGCCTTGTTTGCTTTTTTTTCTTCATTACCTAGTCCTCTGCCCCTTACTCACCTGCGTCCTATCAAACACTTGCAAGCATTCTCAGTGTCCTCCAGCTGTGCTCATGCACTTGCAAGGAGCCTGTGTCCAGCAGAGATTAGTGGCAGGCCTTCAAAGGAGACTGTAAGAAACAGAGCACAAAACTAGTTATTTTCTCTCCAAGGTCTACATCTGTAATAAATACTGATGTAAAGAACCACCAGACTAGCAAGAGTCAAGGTACTGAAGGAGTTCATTCATAGGTGCTAGTTAGAATACCTATAGATTTTCACACTGCAAACTGATGTTGAATTATATATTTCCACTTATATCCTTGCCTAGTTCCTCCTTTATTTGCTGTTCAACTTTATAGATTGTAAACTCTCTGAGGCTGAGAATTCACAGTTTTGCATAATGCCTACCAATCTTGATGAGGTACCTATGACACAGGTATTTAATAATGATGTTATTATTAAATAAAAAAGAGTGTGCTGCTCATGACTCCAGGGCCTCTTTTATCCACAGCTCCATGGCAATTTCATTATGAAAAACTCCTTGGAAGCTGAAGAAACTGGAGCGTTTTGGACTTGGCATGTGACACCAAGAATCTGGAAAACCTTGGAGGCTCTAACAGTAAGTTAAGAAATAAACTGTTTTTGAATTTCTGGACTTCGTGCCGTGCAACTGGGTTCTTGTGAGACCTAGCTTTCTTATCTCATATGGGATGCCTCAAGACTTATGAATTATGCTTAAAGTAGCACTGCAGTGTGGGTTGTCTTGCAGTATAGATCCATGGGCTTCCATGGTCAGGACTGGAAGTTGTGAGTTTCAAGATTTGTCTTTCCCTTGTACTGGAACTGCTAAGATTTGGGCAACTCTAATTTTGAGTACTGTTCACCACTGACTTTGTTAATTTTCTTTCTGGACTTCATATTTTCTCACTTTAGCTAAGAGGGAACAGGTGGAGATATGGGAAGCTTGGTCTGACCCAAAGCGGTTGAGCAGCTGAGCTGTCAGAAGCACACAGCTGTTAGTGATCCCTTGTGGTTAATGAGACCAGATCCTTGGGGGGTCCTGAGTCTTGCTGAAGGTCTGGGTAGAGATGTCTTACTGCAGGGACTTATCGTGTCCAGGCAGGGCTTGCAACAGATTCTTCTCCGTGTATTGGAATATGCTGTCTTTCAGCCTTGAGAAAGAACAAGAAGGAGGTTAACATATGAGGCTTTTTCCATGTTGTTTAGATTCTGATCTGTCCTATCCAAAACTTTAATAGAAAGCTTTCTTCTCTATTCCTATGGGCCAGATACTCAGCTGGTGTAAACGCAAATGCCATTGCTGCTGTGTGTTCTTTGACGCAAGGTTAGGGCTTAGCTCATGGTGGTGTTGTGTCTGGGAATATTTTTATCCTTTAGAGATATTTACCCTCTCTCCCCCTCTGTCTCCTCAAGGATTCTTTCCTCTCGGCAAACACACTCCTCCGACTGGAACATATGGGAAAAGTATTTTCTTCCATTCCTTCACCACTCAAAAATGGTCAAATCAATTTGGCTAAAATTAAAACCTTTTGGGTTGAATCTTAGCCTAGAAAACTTCATCTCCCAAAGGAATCCTTAAAGAAAGTTGTGAGCAATTTCCGAAAAAGATGGAGTTGGCTTGGAAAACAAAGCTGGGGCAGAAACCAATTGGAAAAGCCCTTTGACTTTGGTAGCAGTCACACTCATGTCTTCTAGTGTGCAAATCTCACTTTGATTATCACAAGAGAAGTAATGGTGGCTGTTGACTTCTGTGGTTCTATACAGTCAGTGTGGTAATCAATTTCAGTGACCATTGCATGCCCTCTCCACCTTGTTTTTCATCTGTGTAGGTCTTTGTGCTTCTGCTTTTGGCTGGAAATGTAAATGACTAAGTATTTGGTACTGGACCTTGCAGACTTAAGAAGGTCAAATAGCTTGGAGAAGCTTTCCAAGTTTTGGATTGTTTAACCCCCCAACCCTTTGAGATTCACCCAAAGATACATAAAAAGCTGGAATCTTTGTGGATGAAGTAGCGAAAGGTACACTGGTAAAGGAGCAAGAGGACTAATTTCTTGCAGTAAACTATCTGGTTTTGTCCTAATTAAGTGAATACTGTCATGATTACTCTCCTTCCAACTCAGGAATAATTTTATTCTTTAATTTTCTTGGATATTGAATTGATTCAGGGTAACCTCTATACTTGGACTTGTACCAGTTACAGTAGTGGGTGAATCACTGGTAATTTCATTAATTCAGTGCGGGAAAGAGCTAGCATGTTGTTGCAGCCAGGTGAAGAACATTATCTGATTTGGGGTGGATGATTGTACTTTTTGTCCAGAGTGATTCATCCAAGGAGCGAACCCATCCAAGGAATGATAGTTGTTCACACCATATGAACTTTCAAGCCCTGTAGCACATTTGACATCTGTGTTATACACACACTTCTAGCACTTTATATTGAAGAAATAGGACTAGCAACTTGCATGAAATGTCTGTTTCACAATAGCATTAGTTTCTTAGTAGCACTGGCATCTTTGTTCCATGCACTGGCGCAGGTAGGACTGAAGTCTAGTAAAGTCTGATTTCACAGAATGGTAGGGGTTGGACCTCTGGAGATCATCTTGTCCAACCCCCCTGTGTGAGCAGGCACACCCAGAGCAGGGGGCACAGGACCGCGTCCAGGTGGGGTTTGAATGTCTTCAGGGAAGGAGACTCCACAGCCTCTCTGGGCAGCCTGTGCCACTGCTCTGGCACCTGCACAGGAAAGGAGTTTTTCCTCATGTTTAAATGGAACTTCCTGTGTTCGAACTTGTGCCCATTGCCCCTTGTCCTGTCATCGGGCACCACTGAGAAGAGTCCAGTCCCATCCTCTTGACACACACCCTTCAGATACTTATAAGCATTGATAAGATCCCCCCTCAGTCTTCTCTTCTCCAGGCTAAACAAACCCAAGTCTCTCAGCCTTTCCTAATGAGGGAGATGCTTTGGTCCCCTGATTATATTGGTAGCTCTCTGCTGGATTGCTCAAGCAGCTCCCTGTCCTTCTTGAACTGGGGGGCCCAGAACTGGACACAGCACTCCAAATGCAGCCTCACCAGGGCAGAGCAGAGGGGCAGGATGACCTCCCTCGCCCTGCTGGCCGCACTCCTTTTGGTGCACCCCAGGATACCATTGGCCTTCTTGGCCACGAGGGCACAGTGCTGGCTCAGGGTCACTTGCTGATGTGCCTTCAAAGCCTCCACAGCAAACCCATAGCCATTATGATTAGGGCCATTCCTTGTAGCATATCCAGCAGAGACTTACCTAATGGGCATTGCTTGGAGCTGAAACAAGTACATTATTTGACTGTCTTCTCCAGGAAGTAGAATTCCTATCAGAATATCTAAATGATAACTTCTGCTGTTTAAACATCAGACTTTACCTTTTGTGGATGTCCTTGCTCCTTTTAGCAATTGGAGCATGTTATCTTATACTATGGCACAGTTTTTGCCACCACATACTGTAGTACATACCACAGTATTCGGTATGATATAATTAGAAAATGAGAAAAAAAAAAGACCTTTCTGGTAAATCCTAGTTGTTCCTCTAAATCACATAGTTCTACAATACACATATCTAGAAGGTTGATTTTTCAGAGAATGAGCAACCCTCTACAGCGTATACTTACCCTCTTAGCACCCATCCCCTGTTTTGCACTCTATGTCGCTCAGTATATTGATGAAAACGTCACTATCACAGGCACTGTATACTCTGATCCACCTCTTCACTGATAAAGAACCATTATCCTCAGACTGAGTACTGGTATCTTGAAAACACAACCTCTCTAGATTAGCTGGGGGATATTTTAACAGTCTGTGGACTGGAAGACAGGAGGATACAGACAGAACAGGACCAGGAGTCTGAAGTCCACCTCTCAGCTCTGAGAACTGGCCTGTTGGATGTCTTTTAAGCTATCTGCTTCGCAATGTGTGCCTTGAGGCCATCCTCATTTACTGTACAACCAGCCAGTGACCCATGCCTGAGGCATCATCCAGGGCATGCACGTTCTCATCCACCCCGGCACACACAGCAGCTTATTGTGCCTCCAGGCAAAGCCAGCTGGGCTTGCTACAGATAGCACAGGCAAGCAAGTGGGAGCCTGTGCTGCTCAAACCTGGTCTTTCAAACCAGGATAGGCATGGCCTCTCTTTCTCAGCTTTTCCCATCTGTCAATCAGGAACTGTGATGCTGACCTTCTTTATTAGGTATTTTGACATATACCAAAGGGCTTTTTTCCTTCTGTCAGGAATCCTAGCCATGCAGAAAGATCTCTTTGGTTCTTTTGCTGGGCTAACAGCAAAGAAAATACTGTCAGGGAGCAAAAAGGATGATCTCTGTCTATCCAAAAGCTTACAGTCTTAGTAGGAGATAGACATTATGGATAGATGTTTTGGGGTGAACATGGGGTAGCTGTTGTAGACAAGGTGATATACCTCAGAAGTGTGTGTCCATACTATTCCTGCCCCAGTGTCACCCAAAAATATTGCTGAGTGGTGTATATGAAGACTTACATGTTCATGCAAATTTAAAGATTTATTCTACATTAAAATAAAAATGAGATTCTTCAGATCATTGCTTCCTTACAGTAGCTGTAACCTTAGTACTTCTTGCATCTTTGTGTTTTCACTCACATTTGTTTTTATAATGTCCATTAATGCTGAATTCCTGTTAAAAACATTACAAAGAAAACAGTACTGCAAGACGATCATTATTGGGCACAGGAGACTGATAAGGACAAAAGCTCCTAGCTTCAGGGTGAACATGCTGCAGCAACACAAAGGTGTCCCTGAGGTCACAGACCTGAACAGAAGTAAGATGCCAACAGTATCAATGAAGGGCTGGAGCTGTCTCATGTCAGTGCTGGTGTTAAATAATCCTTGTTTGTGCTCATTGATATTAAGTTCATATAGTAGTCTGGCATTTAAAACAATTTCCAAAATTCTGCCAAAACATTCTAGCAGCTTTTTGTAATGAATTAGTTTCTGAATTTTGTACTTGCTTCCTTATTTCAGCTTTTCATTGGCTGACACTTCTAATTCTGGGGAAGGAAGTGCAGAACCTGGGTTAGCTTTTTATTTACAAGAAAACCAAGATGATGTCCTTGGTTCATTGTAATTTAGGAATAAGATGGGAAAAAGGCAGGACACTTCCACGAAGCTGGAGCTGAAGCTGAGGAAACTGCATCACCATGGAGAGCTGTAAGTGACACAACATCAACATGAGTTAAACTGGAGGAGGTGACCATGGTCAAGAATGGGACTGGTTTGAGCCAGTGGGTGAGCTCCTGCTGGACCTGTTAGTGCTCAGGAAGAGAGGGAGCAGAATTAGGCTGTCAGCTCCCTGGAGTAAGTCAGAGTTGTCCCTTACATGAAAGTTGAGGAATGGTTCCTGCTAAGGGTCATGGAAAGTGAATGTTGTCCTGAAATGTCCATAAAGCTGAATCTTGGTTGCTCTCAGACCAGACCCTGCCTGGACTCTGTCCATGAACTTGAGCACCTCGTGGAGATGGGAGGAGGCAGCTGTGTGTGCAGGGCACTTGCCGGGTTTGCAGTATATGGGCGAAGGTGGGGCAAAAGCAAACTACTGCCATCATCCCTACATTTGCTTAATGCAAAATTCCAGGTGCTAGCAAAGGATTTGTTGTCTGCTTAAGCTGGCAGATGGGCATGGGAGGTGCAGCAGGCTTGTTTCTCAGCTCTCTTTGCATGGGACCTAGATGGCATTATGTTTTCAGGAGAAATCCAAACTGAGCTTTCTGCAGGTGAGGGCTTTTCTTTGTGCAGAAACCCCAGACGTGGGAATGTGAGACATAGTGCCTGGATTTCCCTGAATGCCCCATTGAAGCTAGATGGATCTGCCATGATTGAGGGATGTAGGCTCAAAGGGATATTTAGTTCAATGTTTTGCTCAGCAGGTCTGAAAATAAGTAGTTTATTTGGATTAAATTTTACAATTATATTTAGGTTCCTAAATAGGAATTTTTGTGCACTGATAAGAATTAGGACCTTGAACAGGTTCAAGATCACACTATGAATCTGTGATGCAACTGCATCTTGAAAATAGGAGGTTTCTTCACCCAATAGGCAATTTGATAGGACCAAGAGTATTAAGAATTTAAATACATTGAGGGAAGCAGATAACACAGTGGAAGACTTCTGATGGCTCAAGCAAAAAACATTCAAGCAGTCTCTCTCTCTCCCTCCCACACTCTTTACTTGATGTACCCAGATGGCCACGTAGTAAGTGCACTGTAAAAGTCTGAGCCATAGCCTCCCTTTGCTGATTTCAGCAAGGTCTGGCTTGCTTGCTCTGTTTGCTCTGGATTTCCTCAGCCACAGCCAGTGTGCACAGCTCTGCTTCTGACCACTGCTGTGATCTGAAGTCATGTGGGATACTTCACTTGCTGAGCCACCTCCAAATCCCAAACTTCAAAAAATGCTCTGGCTGGAAATCTCATCCTCCAAACGTGGGTTGTGCTAGTTGAGAGCACATATAGAACAAGGAGGCTATTGCCAAGCACGACACAGTCCCAAGGAGTATACTGAATTTGGTTAGATAAATGGATGATGTAACTGGACTGTGCCAGTTAACACCAGTTGAAGACCTGGGTCTCTCTGCTTCAAGGAGAATGCAGTCAGCTTAGAATGTGGAGCCTTCCCTTGGCAATTTAGTGTTTTCTTGGCTTTTTACAGGTTTCCCTCCAACACCAGATACTTTTTGTAATACCCTGTGGGGTAAACAGCTCTCCACTGCAACATGACTTTCCTGTCCTCAGGTTTTACTGGAGGGAGTGATTCTCCTCAGTCCACGCAGCATAGCAAAGTAACCTGTATTATTTGCAGAGGTGAAAAACCAGGAGGGACAAGGGAATTGGGGGATTTTCAGCACCCATCCCTGGCCCATGAGCTAGGGACGTTGCCTCCTCAGCAGTGCCCCCTCAGCAGCACCCCCCACTCCAGTACCTGCATCCCCATCCTCCACAGAGGCCACCATAAGGGTGTGGAAAGACACAGGGGAAAGCAGAAGGGATGCATTAGAAGCAGTATTTTAGGGGAAGAAGGGACACTGAAAGCTGTCCCCTCACCAATACTCCTCAAGCGATGTCTGTGCTGGAACATACAGTTAAGTGAAGGCCAGCAGTGAGTGATTTGCCAGCTGGGGACAGTGCAGTGCCTGGCAATGGACAGGCTCTACTCTCCTGTTTGTTTATTTAGGTTGTGGGGGTTGTTTAGATGACAGAGGTTGTCTCCTACTTTGCATGCGTGCCGTGCCTGCTGCAGGGCTTAGTATGGGGTGGTTATTTTGGGCACACCATTCAGTGGACAGAAATTATGGATCAGGACTTCCCAAATGGGAGTGCACATACACAGGCATAAAATGGCAAGTAAGCTCGTAAGATTGACTTCAATAAACAGGTCAGTACAGTGCCAACAGGTCCTCACAGACAATGTTATGGGTTGTTCCTTATGGGGATCATAGGGAGAAAAAAAGGCACTTTTCTACCCTACGCTGACACAAAATTTATGCTGAGTCCAAAGCCATCCTTCTCTTGTCCCTCTGCTCAATTTTTAAATAAATTAACTGATGTATTCATGTGAGCTTAGAAAACATAAGGGCTTTTGTACTTCATGTGGCTGGCTGAGTCAATGAAATGTCTCTCCTCTTCGAAGGTGTGTGGGAACAAGATCAATCTGTGTTGTGCAGGGTTTTTGGAGGTACCCAAGCTAGCCTGGAGCAGATGGGTACATCCACGTCTTTTAGAACAGCATCTTGCAGGGATACCAGCTCAGGTGCCTGGAATGGCATGAGAAGTGCAGTAATTATATGGGGTTTAATTAAGGATGTTCTGTCTGTGTGACATGTCAGTTAGGGATGTGTGGTGTTCCCAGTCTGGGAAAGGCTTATTGCTCTAATGACAACAGTTCCTGCATAAAAATAGGTTTGGCGTATACTGAGAGCTATATGTATTTATGACTGCTGAGAGAGATCTCCTATCTATTTGGGCTGCAGATCTGGAATTTACTAAGGCCTGGAGTTGTTTGGCTGAAATGAAGGGAAAGAATGGAAATTTGCACCTTTTGGCCCTAAATATTGCAACGTTCTTTGCAAAGTTGATAATAAATTTCAGTGAAAATCCTCAACCATAATAAGCAAATAATCCATATTCAGATGACCTGCTGCTTCACTAGGCTTTTGGATCAGGCATTTGAGTCAAAGAAGGCTCCTGCTGTCTTTATGGGCTTTGTTTAAACCCCAGATCCTCTGAAAGCAGCGCTTGTGCTGAACCTTTGACTGCTGAACATGACATTTACATCTTCTCATATCCACAGAAAGCTGCAGATGCCTGCACTTACTCAGCCAGAGAAAGACCTGAAAATCCCCATTCCATTCAAAGGACAGAGAGATTTGCCTTCCATCCCTCTGCCAGGAATTCTTAGTCAAATCCTATGGAAAATAGTCCTATCTGAGTAGTAAATCTCAGATGCTTCTGCATGTTTATCCTCTATTTCCATCTCATTGGTCTGAGTTCATTTTTAACCTTTGATTAGGGCAGCTATGTAGTGGAGGCAGGCTAGATGGGGTATGTATTTTTTTTTTCTTCCTAGCTATGCTTTTTTTTAAAGCCATCTAGCAAAAGAGCAGGGCAGATGGTGATAGAAAGATTGGCTTTGTTTAGCAGTGCAAATAAGTGGTCCCTCCTTCTTTCCCTCCCCTGAAAGATTAGACTGGAACCAACTGACCTGGTTCTGCCTGAGCCAGCTCCAGAGGGATGATAACAGCCAAGGGTAAAAACAAATTAAATACCTGCATGGTTGTAGTTTGCAACAAAGCTCTACAACTGTTTGTGTCAAATCAAGACCAACCCGTTCCTCATCTGACCGAAGGAATTTCTTATATTTTATGCAGCATTTGCTCTTTGATCTCTGGTCTTCAGGGTATAGGTTGAATTTCCGGCCCTTATTCATCATTAGGTGGGCTCCTGAAATGGGACCTGAACTGAATCCAGTGCAATAGCTAGGCATGGGTAGCTGCCATGGAGCAATGCCTTTAAAATTCCTGCAGTTTTCATTTTGGGCCATGTGCTGGGGGCCCAGATCTCCCTTTAAAGTAACACCTTGCTTCCTCCAGGTATGAAAAATTTTAATTATTCCCTCCTAGAACATAGTGGTCTCAGCTGAATGTGGGATCAGCTGATGTACAGGGGGGTAGTACTGCGCATCTGCACCGCAGCCAGGACGCCCTGTCTGCTGCCTGTTTTAGCATCTGATGTGTATAGGCTCTTCACAAACAGCAATAAGCTTTCTGTAAGACCTACAGGAATGAGGTACTTTCCCATTCTGTGACTGCAGCTTATGGAGAAATAACTTTGCACTGTAAGTCAAACATTTTAACATTGTGTGTTTTCCAAGGAAAGTGCACAGGGGATGGCTGCTCCCCTGTCCAAATGCTGCTTTCAGTTCTAATTCAGAGATGGCATTTCAGGGGCAGGATCTAGTCCCCAATTCCAAATTTGCATGTCATCAGTTCAGTCAGATTTATGTCTCCAGTACCCTAAAAGCCATAACTTAAACCCCAAACTAGATTTAGCTAGAATGCAAATGCCTTACAATCAACCTGGTGCTCACTCTAGTGACTTGATCCTTCCTGGGTGGAAATTTATGGCTTCCCCATGTAGGTCCTGGCCCCCTCCTATCTTGACCCAGGAAAGAAGTAGCTGGGAGCAGTCTGCTGCCACCAGAGTAGTTTCTGTTCCTGGGAGACTCCTTGGGAGCAAGGGAGGGCAGGTAGCAGGGCATAGGCATGGTGAACAACACTGGATGTAATTTATATTAAACCTGGCTGTTGCCTCCTCCTGGCTGTTTTGGCTCTGCGCTAACTTCTGTAAGAGCTGTTGGAGGCGCTGATTTGGAGACAGGGTGCCAGGCAGACTTCCAGTTGTAGGTGCAGGTTTTGACCTCTGCTGAGTGATAACTCCATGCACCCAC
>VZTV01089564.1:183-20441 GCA_013400875.1 Anhinga rufa | reverse complement strand
AAAAAAAATTCTATTACCCTTTTTACTGGCAGCCATGACTTTTTTGCAATTCCTATTTTATTACCAATTTTCTATGCTCTAGACTGAAGCTTATTTCTCTCTCTTTTGCTTTTCTTCAGTTTCATAGACTGTTTTTCTATTTCTGTTACCTTCATTGCGTCACTGAATTAGGGTAAGCTTTTAAGAAAATTAGTCTCTTTCCTGGTATGGAATCATGGCTTTGAAGACTTTTGGATAATTCTCTAGATTTAATCAGAATGCCTACTTTCTAATAACTTTTTTTTGAAGGAGACTAATTTATTAAACTTCCAGTTTGGTCAAATTTATCCATTATAATGAGGTTCAAAATATTGTTGCTTTGTGGTGAATTCATGTACTATAAAATTACTGCATTTGATTTTAAAACATCTAACAGTGATTACAGGCTCTCGTTCCATAAATTCTCCTACACTTGTTTTTACAAGTAATTATACTTTTCCTCTCCACACTTTACAGTCAGATGTTTTCTATTTTTATTAAATGGTCTTTAATAGATTCCCTTTTGTAGCTGTATTTGTTAGCCCTTACATGGAGTTCTCAATACTATGCTAGAGATACACCAAAGTGTGCCTATATGAATTCAACAGTAATTGAAATGGAAAGCGGAGGGAAAGGGGTTGTGTGCAGAACTCAGTAGACACTCTTGAAAGTGTCTATTACTGAAAACTGACTTACCATGCCACAGTTTTTAGACATGGATGCCTAAAGTTAGGCACCAGAATAAAGGATGTAAAATGAGCTAAGCACAAGCAATACGATTTTCCTGGAGACACTCATCAGTAACAGAGGGGTTTTATTTTTTCAGGTGCCTAATATGGTTTTCAATGCTTATTTTTTAGAATATTAGATTGAAAATTGTAAGCAATCATTATTAAACTGTTCACTTCAAGAATTTAAAATTGATTAGAGCCTGTTAACATTGCATGTTGTTTCCTAAGGGAAATGAAAACTCCTAACATCGAGGGACTGGAAATCCCACATCATCCCATATGTTGTCCCACATCCTTCTCAAAAGCATTGCCTTTGCCAGGCTTTGACCTCAACTCTAATTATTCTGGTTTCCTAATTGAGGGAAAACTTACTTCTTTGGAGTACTGAAGGGAATTTTAAAGGAAAAAATATCTGTACTCAGAAAAGGGGTGAGTATGTTTTTAACTGGGCAATGCCCCTTCCTCACATCTGGTGGGTGGAGGCAGTGGTTCCATATTTTTAAGTACATTTTTAGTACAGTTGAGGAAGCTTTATCATAGCTTTTGTCTATCCTTTGCCTATTTGCAATTAATTTTAAATATAACTCAGGTTACAAATCCTGTACAGAATAGCAACTCACAAGAACTATGTTCCTCCTTAGGCAGAGAAAAGCAAGAAAAAAAATTGGCTGTCACTTCATTGACTGTAAAACCAGTGTAAAACAGGTATAAGGAGAATCAGATACACTATTAACAGATCTTGTACAAAAATAGAGTATACTGATGTTCATGACACTTTTATTTCTGGTTTGTATTTTTGAGAAATCTTTATGAGAGCCCATACTGAGGTAAGAGTTTGTTTATCATTTGCAGGAGAGTAGAGAATTTTCACCCTTTCTTCTCCTTTTGGCCTCCGCCAAAAATTATGATCTCATGGAAGACCAAAACCTCATTTTGCTTTTAATAAAAGTGGATATTGTGCACAATTTTCTTCTTACTTGTTTATTTAGACTGGACATAAGGAAGAAATTTTTTACTATGAGGGTGGTGAAACACTGGCACAGGTTGCCCAGAGAGGTGGTAGATGCCCCATATCACAGGATCACAGAATCACAGGACGGTAGGGGTTGGAAGGGACCTCCAGAGATCATCTTGTCCAACCCCCCTGCGTGAGCAGGCACACCTAGAGCAGGGGGCACAGGACCGCGTCCAGGTGGGGTTTGAATGTCTCCAGGGAAGGAGACTCCACAGCCTCTCTGGGCAGCCTGTGCCACTGCTCTGGCACCCTCACAGGAAAGGAGTTTTTCCTCATATTTAAGTGGAACTTCCTGCGTTCCAACTTGTGCCTGTTTCCCCTTGTCCTGTCATCAGGTGCCATTGAAAAGAGTCCAGTCCCATCCTCTTGACACCCACCCTTCAGATATTTATAAACATTTATAANCCTGGGGTTGTTCCTCCCCAGGGGCAGGACCTTGCACTTGCTTTTGTTGAATTTCATCAGGTTCCCCTCAGCCCAGCTCTCCAGCCTGTCCAGGTCTCGCTGGATGGCAGCACACCCTTCTGGCGTATCAGCCATTCCTCCCAACTTAGTATCATCAGCAAACTTGCTGAGGCTACACTCCATCCCTTCGTCCAGGTCGTTGATGCATATGTTGAACAGGACTGGACCCAGCACAGACCCCTGGGGGACTCCACTAGTACAGGCTTCCAACCAGACTCTGCCCCATTGATGACAACTCTCTGGGTCCTGTTGTTAAGCCAGTTCTTTATCCACCTCACTGTCCACTCATCCAACCCACACTTCCTTAGCTTGTCAATGAGGATGTTATGGGAGATAGTGTCGAATGCCTTGCTGAAGTCAAGGTAAACAACATCCACTGCTCTCTCCTCATCAATCCAGGCAGTCACCCCATCACAGAAGACTATCAGGTTGGTCAAGCATGATCTCCCCTTGGTGAATCCATGTTGACTGCTTCTGATAACCTTCTTCTCCTCTACATGCTTCCCTAGAAACATTCAAGGTCAGGTTGGACAGGGCTCTGAGCAACCTGGTCTAGTTGAAGCTGTCCCTGCTCACTGCAGGGGGGTTGGACTAGATGACCTCTAAAGGTCCCTTCCAACCTAAACCATTCTGTGATTCTAGGATTAAAAACTGAATGCCCTGGTGAAGGCATAATGAAGGCCCCACATGTACTAGTTTTCACCTGCTTGATTTTAGCTATTAATTTGATCTCAGTGAAACAGCAGGTCTTTGGCAAACACAACATACAATTAAACTCTGTGATCTGGTCCTAATGCTTCTCTGCTCTTGCATATTCACGTTTTATTTCAATTAATTATTTAGATTTATAAATAAATGGCATGTCTTCTCCTCTCACCCCAGGCAACCAGGTAAAGAAAACCTAAGCTTAATTATGCTGTGCTTTCCTCCTCTTTTAATCATTCCCATTCCAAACTCCAGTGTTATGAGAACCTGGGTAATAAGAAAAATTGAGTTTGTTGTCATATTTTCTGGACATTTCATCAGCTTTTGATTATGAATCCTTGTAAACATATTAAAGGTTGCAGTTGATTGAAAAAAAAGGCTGACTGTACTGAAAGGGACCCAAAAATATAAATGTCTGTACTTCACTTTTTAAACATGATTATACAAATTCTACTTATGCTATTTGATGTCAAAGAAGGGTGGGATCATGCTGTGGTTTAGTACAATATAGTTAAAAAGTAAATTAACTACAAGATACAAACTCATAGCAAACCAGACTTCATTAGTTCCGCTGTTCGTGGAACTACTTATTTATACACACATCAACTGACATTTACTGAGATTGTGAATTATTATTGCTCTGGATGCAGAACATGCTGGCTCTGACGGACCTTGCTGGCTCAACCTCAGAAAAAAACAAAACAGAGATATGCTAATCCCAGGACAACTCTCGCCCAGAAACAGTTCCACTTCTTTCATGTGATACAAAAGCTGAGGTTGTAAACTAATCAGCCTTAATTTTGCTCCTGGAGAATCATCTCAGTGTCTCAGGATTGCACTTCTCATCACCCTAATTCAAGCAGAGCTTCTTAGATGGGCACAGCAGCATGTGAACAGCAGAATGTGAGCAGGCTTAAGCCCAGCACCCAAGTTACCCAGGGGTATGATCAAAAGGCACCCAATGCACGAAGACAGCATGTACCTGGAAAAGCCAGTGTTGAGCTTTGGAGCTAAATAAGCTTTACTGAGCCTAAAGTAAGTTCCAAGTAACTACAAAAACATTTTGCTTTTTAGCCAGATTCATAATATTCATAACATCCATATTTTTCCACTAGCCTAGACCTTCCTAGTCACCCTTCTCCAGCATAATCCAGAGTTGGCTGTGGCCAAAACACCAAAAAAAAAAGCAATGTCCATTACCATGTTTGTTGCTAGATGTAGATATTAAAGGTACAGGTAGTGACGTGTATTTCACGGAACTATCCACTATTTCTATTCTGTATTTGTAATGAAGCAGAAGGAGATGTTATATCCCATATGATGTTAAGGATGCGATAAAAGTTTACCATCTGTTAACAAAGAAAGATGTGAAGGAGCATTTGCTAAAATTAATTATTTCAGTTAAAGCTGAGATAGGATAAAAGGAAATGGCCTCAAGTGGTGCCAGACGAAGTTTAGATTGGATATTAGGAAAAATTTCTTCTCCAAATGGGTTATCGAGTATGGAACAGGCTGCCCAGGGAAGTGGTTGAGTCACCATCCCTGGAGGTATTTAAAAGATGTGCAGATGTGACACTTAGGGACATGGTTTAGTGATGGATTTGGCAGTGTTAGGTTAATGGTTGGACTCAATGATCTTGAAGGTCTTTTCCAACCTAAATGATTCTGTGATTCTGTGATCTTATATTCAAGATCCCTACAGTAAGTAGCTGGGGAGCTCACTGGAACTGTCCAGGGCTATTCTGAAGGACTGGGGGACTCTTGGTGAAGTCCCAATGTCAGACATGGGCAAGCTCGAGGGTGAATCAGGGACTCCAGGCCAGCAATCACCCGCTGCAGCACAGAAGGTCTCCCATGCCCCACTGTACGATGGGTCACATTGCCAGCGATGTGTAAACAGGGGGCTGCGGGTACGAACTGGCCCTGAGAGTGGTACAGATACGTCTGTTGGGATGTTGTGCCCCAGCTTCTCACACGCTTCAGGAGCTCTCGCCTGCAAGGGAGCAGCAGCAGGTACATTCCTCCACAAAGCCGGTGTCCTAGGAGACAGAAAAAAAGCCAAAGCAGTGTGCATGGATCTGTGACAGGAACAACTGGGAGGGATAGTGATCTGAATGAGGGCCTGCGGTCAGTTTAGCCCCTGCGGTCAGTTTAGCCCCTGGTAAATCTCCACCTGCCAATTTTAAAAAGAACTATAGAACAGTAATGCTGGTCTAGCATTCATGAAGTATTTTATTTATCAAAACTCAGGCTTCAGGGATTCAGTCAGTCCCTTAATTACATTAGGAAGATTCCTTTTCTCTGCAACACACAATGGAGAGATGCATTCAGAGGGAGAGCTTTTTTTTTTTAAGAGCAATGATATTGGTCAACAACAGAGGAAGTCAATCTGCTTTCTTTGCTTTCTTTGCTGCAGTCCACTTTCTTAGCATGTCTGACTGCAATATTCAGCTCACGTGATCATATCTCCATCACTAGATTTGGAAAGTGTGAACTTCTGCTGCTGCTTGCAACAGATCATCCAGGACAACGAATATGCCACTGTTTAGTCTCCTGACATTTGGAATGATTTTCTCTAACAGTACTCTTCGGATTATGGTGGGGGAGATCAGTATGTAATGTAACAGCCTTTGACATAAGAAAGTCACACTAGGTGATTAAAAAGCATTCTTTGGCAAGCTGATCTGCTGAAAAATCTGACTTGCATATTCCCCACTTAAAGAAACAGCCAAGAATTTGAACACAGAATAAAAATAAAATAGAAATACAGTCCCAGCTGTGATGGGGTCATGGGCTCAGAGGCAGAATGAGGTCTCCATAGAATGAATTTCATGGACCACTGGATCACTAACAGCAGATATTCAACAGAAAAACTAATTCAACAGGTAAGCTTTATTCTGTATAGTAGGAGGATTGAAAAGGATTCAGCTGCCTAAACATATGTGAAAATTTTAGATGCTCCAGAAACTGGAATTATCCACACCTGACTGGCTGGTACACCTTTTGTAGTTGTAGCCAGAAGCAATAGGGAATCTAAAATGAAAAAAATGTCTGGACACATGAATACCAATAGGTAGAAAAAGTCCATTTAACAGTCATAAACTGTTTGGGTTCTTAAATCTTCCTGTTACTTCCCAGGAAAGAGACTGCATCTTCTGTATGCTAGAAATGAAAAAGGAGTACACATCCTTGACGACAGTTTTTATTTTCCTCCCCCTTCCCCATTTTTTTGTTCAGAGTTTCATATTTAAAAATCAAATGGCTAAATTTAGAAGATGAAACCTATGTATTGAAAAACTGCAATGGGCCACCTAAATTACAGCAATGAGTTAGGGAATAGACCTGGTTTAAAATATTGAGATAAATCAGTCAGACATTAAAGGGAATGGAATTAAAGTGGACTGATACAGCCAAAACAAGGAATCAAACAATTATTTTATTTTTTGACATGGACTTATATCTGCTTATAGAGCCAAATTTGTTATGAAAATGTGGTGATGTCATACTAATAGGCCACATTAAAGGGAAAGACAGCATTGCCTTTCTTTTCAAGGATATAATAAGTCCCTACAGCCAAACATTCTTCACTGCTCCTGAAAGATTAAAGCACTGGGTTAGTCATAAGGCAACAAAAGCAAGCCTCCAGCAGTAAGTTATGTTCCCTCTTTTTTTCAGATTAGCTACTCTAACAATTCACCCTGAAAAATACAGCTACCATGTACGACAGAGCAAAAGCACAATACCATAAACACTAAGACAGAAACAGAAGGTATGGTCAACATTAGTCATAATAGGTAACAAAGCTTAAGCAGGACTTGCAGGTCTTATCATGCTGCTATAGGAGACATACAGTATAACAGGAGAGGGGTTTAATAAAGAAAAAAGATATAAGGAAACCCATTATTTTCTGTATCTGTATCTAGTTTCTTCCCTTCCACTTACGGGGAAGAGGACAGATAAGTAAGTCAAGCCTGACAAGTTATCAAGCAGACTATTAGCCACTTTTCTACAGCTCTGTCTGCAGGTTTGTGAGCAGGTAGGGAAAGAGCACTTTAACTATTTCCCTTCATGTCTCCATTCCTCACATCTCTCCCTCTACAGATTTGCTGAGTAGCAAAGAAGGTTTTTTTCCTCTCTGGAGCTCTCAAGTGAGACTTTCCTCCTTCTTTGGTACATCTGGATTCTGGATGAAAGAAATGTTCCTGCTTTTAATTTGCTTTCTCCACTTTCTGCTCTCTGTCTTTAATGTCGCTCCCATCAAGACCCATGGGGTCCCTGGGGAAGAGGGGTTTGTGGAGTTTCTGCAGTGCTTCCAGCACAAAAACTGAGCAACATCTCCTTTGTAGTCTATGCCCCACAGTTGCAAAAACAAGAGTTTTAACCTGCAAATGCAAACAGGTAGTGACACTGTTGATTCAAATGGTCCATATTAACATATCACATGTAGTACAAATGGACCTAGCATAAAACCATTTGTTCTAGCCAATATATGCATTAGCCTTCCTTTTTCTCGCCAGTCAAAGTATTTGTCAAAGCAAGAATAACATTCATATAAATTGTGATTATGGAAAATAGTTTTCCGTATGATACGGTCAACCGTCCCATTAAAATATTAATTAGAAAATGATAGCAGTAAAATTTCAGGTACGTTTTTAATACCTAATTCACACATTTCATGTCCTCTGAACCATGGTTTACTTTGTAAATATTTGCTATTCTAACAAAATATATACTACCAGCCTCAGGTCATAATTCATCCGGATAGCAAAGAGGACTTCGTGCCATTTTATAATGTGACTTCCCCACTTAATTAGCTCCTTTAATCTGTTAGTATCAGACTTCTTTTTCCCTAGCTCTTGTGTTTTTGCTTGTGTGACTAAAAAGCTCTGTGTACCGTTCAGCACAGGTCAGCTTCCTCCCTCTCTCATAGCAACAAAATCCTGGCTACCTCTGAAGTGGATATGCTAAATGGGAGGGATTTCACATCATCTCTTGTCTCTCTAGCTTACATGCACAAAATGCCACAGTTCTGCTCAGAAGGTTTTTTTCAGCAACAACCATTTTGTGTGTGATGCTAATCAGTTTGCTATTGATGACCATATCTACTCAGTAATAAAAATATATCAATAATATAACTACTCTGTTCCATGCTCTTTCCTAATTCAGTAATGTATGGTATATACATATATACATCTTTTCACAATTTTTTTAATTTTCCAGAAGCCATACTTAGGGAGCATGATCTTTTAAAAATCTATGTGCTATTCTTGCTTAAATAAGAAAGCAACATTCTTCTCCGGGTGCTTCACTTGGAAAAATACTTGATGCTAGCAATTTCTTCCACCAATACATTAAGCATTACGTTGAACATTGTAACCATTTTTTCCTGACACAACTTACACTTTTTGTTAACACCAGGTCCAGTCCTGTAACCCTGATTCAAATGACTTCATGGGAATAATCTCACTAACTTCAGTAAATCTATTTGCATCGGTGCTGTTCAGTATTCTGCTCTGGCTTGGTGAATCAGACCATTAGCTAAGATATACAAATGTATTCAGCCATAGGCAACTTGTATTTCCCTGTTTCTAAATTAATGAGCTTGTCCTGCAGCATAAACAGCTCTTATTTTCTACAAAGCTTTAAAGGAATGAACATGGTCAAGATGAAACTCTTCCTTTATTATGGCATCTGTTATTTTTTCATTATCCATTACTAAATTTTCTTGGGTGCCTTGCAATCAGAGAATGTTTTGTTGCTGAGTTCAGTGGTAAAGGATTGTTTCTACAAGGCACAACTGAAATATCTCCTGACCAATTTGATGAGCTTCTGAGCTCCCTTCACTTCTAATGAAGCACTATTACTTAGCAATGACAGAGCATTTACTAGCTCTCAGTAGCTTTTATTCAGTGAGACTATTTATGACAGCAGAACTAAAAGTGAGTATAAGCATGTGCAGGGTGATGGCTTTGACAAGAGGTTCTCGAAGTTGCTAACACAACACCTTACTCCTCAGAGCAAAGGCAGGCAATGTGGTGCATCCCTGACCAAGCCGCTATGTTTATGCTAGAAGAACAATTGAAATTAAAGGGGCTTTGGCCTAATGGTAAAGGAAAAATTAAATACGTTTACCAATTTGGTGTAGTAATACTGCCCAAATCCATTTAACCTCACTTATATTCATCTCATTACTGCACTGATGTTTCTCCCCATTTATCTAAGTCAAAAATCTGGTTTGATAGCTTTGCTGGAAGGGGAATATGAGAAACAGAAGGTCTGCTGCAGCTGAAGGGAGAAGGAAAGATCAGGACCTTCAGTGTGACTGCAGTGTGCATTGCCTGAATTTTCCTTTCCCTCTCCTTGGACAAATAAGAGTGCTTCTAGCCTAGGTTACCATAGTTTCTGGTTTCCTTAGTAACCCCTTTGAGAGCATTCATGTGTTTGTGTCAGTCGGCAAGGGTGTGAGGGGGTCTAAAATGGAATACAAACCTCTTAAACTTGGAGTGAAAAAATCCCAAGTTTTCTCCTCAATCGACAAAACAAAACAAAACTTAAAACAAGCAAAGTCTCGCTGGAAATCAGTTGAAATATTTATGACTGGGTATAATTTAAATCATGTTGTGAAAAAAGGACAAGTTTGTTCTCAAGCCAGAACCAGTTAGGGTCTCCAGGCTAAACCTGGAAGGTGAACAGAAGAAAAAACACACATTATTCTTGGGATGGGAATCTGGAGTTTGGAACTCTGGCTTGCAAGGATGCTTCCTCTCTAGACTTTTGTTGTGTGCTAGTTACAAAGAAAGTGGTTACACACTTGAGATGTAATATTAGCAAACAAAAACAAGGCCAGTAAGAATTATATATTTTCTAGTAGCTTTGTGTAAGTATAATGGAAATGCTGTCATAATAATACACCCAGTAATATCTTGTGCAGTAGTTCCACCTCCCTTCACCCAGTTGGCACTAAATACATACCAAAATAACATGTTTTATGAGTTAATGGCTTGACCTTACTTTTTTAATCTGAAGTAATGGATATACTCCTTAATTACTTGAGAAATTAAATCTATGTTTAAATTTAGAAATTTATTTATGTTTCAAGGAAACTATTTTTTACTAGCAGTCTTCACTGACCCTTATTGTTGTGCATGCTAGAAAGAAACTTGTCAGTAGATTTGCTCTTTTGCTCTTGTTCTTGAAGAGCCCTTTTGTGTTTGGAAGCTATGCAGACACTTAACCGAAGCAAACAAAAACGAGTATAAGAAAAAACCTTTTTTCTGCAAAGGTGGTTGAACACTGGGACAGGTTGCCCGGAGAGGCTGCAGAGTTTCCATCCTCGGGGCTATTCAAAACCCAACTGGACACAGTGCTGAGCAGCCTGCTCTGAACAAGGGGGTTGCACTGTATCTCCAGAGTTCCCTTCCAATTTCTGTTGTTCTGTGACTCTGGGATTCTGTGAAGTGTGTAATGGTTGGGAAACTGGGTAAATGTAGATTACTGAGAGAACTAGAAAAAGTCTACAATTCATGTAAGGAGGCACCAGCACATGTAAAAATGCTCTTCCGCAAATGTAATAATTTTCTAAGTTAATTTATAGCATTTGAGAGCTTGAAGTGTAAGTGCTTTTTTGGATATTTCTATATAAAAAATAGAGAAAAGTAACTATGACATTAGTATTAAATAGGTCTAATGTCCTAACAACAATTTTAGTAATTATAGGCATTTGTATTATAGGAATTTGGGGAAGTTAGAACAATTAGAAGTTACAGTTGGAAGAGTTTCATTTTTATATTACAAAAGGTACAGCTCTTGTCACAAAGAAATGGAAGAAATATGGAAATCAAATGCATAGACAACTTGAGAGTAATATGAAGGATGAAATGCTGTTAGAAAGACAACAACATAAACATTTATCAGGGTTTTTGTTCATATTTCCCTTTCTTGTCCCTAAGCTGCCATTCCCCTGTACTATTGATGGCTTGCTGTGTTTCTGAAGGCAGCAATGGCAAAGCTGCTGATACTACTTTTCTAATTTTTGGCTCCTGTGCCAATGTGTTTTAACGTACAGTAGCAGATTGCAAAATACATTTGTTGATCTTTGTCTAACTGATTTTCTAAAATGAAAATAAAAAAGAATGACATAGGTCAGCAATGAATGGTTTAGTTTGTTTCTATGAGCTTCTCTTCAGAAGTGGTTTGAAAAGAAATTGAAGTTTTCATATACTGTACATGAATGGAGCATTAGTAATGGCCTCGTTCTATATACAACACATTACATATACATCTTTAATCAGGTAAGCAGTTCCAGTAGGTGGCTCCTAATGAGCTATTTGCTACATTTCAGAGGTGATTTATTGATTGGGTTTCCATTAATGATCAGTAGGAGCTCTGCCCTTCAGTAGATATGTCTCGACTGGCCAGTTTATTGTCCTTAAACTATTCTCTGATCGTACCTTTCTTTGATGTTTCATTGCCTTGAATCTTAAAGAATATTTACTTCAGCACAAAGAGGAGAATCAGAACAGTAATGTTTTGCAACCGCTTTGCTGAGACGAAAGTAACTACCAATTGTCCACATCAAAAAACAGCCAGAACCTTTTCCTTCAGATAAATGCCACTAAAAACACATGGGATTACAGTGTACCACTTAAAAGTCTGACTCAAACCTCAGTAACATCAGAGGGAATCTTTCTATTTAATTGAATAAACTTCAGATCTGATCCTGAATAGCTGTGGCTTATATTATAGTCAAAGAAATCTCTTTCCTCTAAGAGGCAGAAGTGACTCCCTAGTGACTTCTAATGCTGTTTTTGAAAAGTAAAAAAAACTGTAAAGATGAGAGTGCAGAATAACAAAGAAATAATTGAAAATACCATTTCCACAGTTTACTTTTTAGTTGCTGACCACAAAATACAAGTTTCAGCTCAAGTGAAAAAAAAAAAAACAACAAATAAACCCTAGAGTGAGGACTGTAGTTTGTATGTGTCCAGACCCCTGGGAGAATTTCCCTCCTCATGCTTAAACAGTCTGGACTGTAGGGGCTACTGATAATTTGGGCATCATTCTTGGTTTGCAGACTGAAAATATTCATATATTAAGTAGAATGTTTTTAACATAAAATACTAGTATAACATATTAGTGTTATAGCTAAGACTAATATTTTTAGAAAGATACATATTATTGCATATTAATAAATTTTCTTCTTAGTAAAGTGGGTTCCTTCCAGATCTTGATGTTTATTATTCAATAAGATGAAACAAACAAGTGTTACTATTTTCTTTCATCTTCTCATTCCTTCTTTTACTACTGACTTACAGGTTTCATATGAAAAAAATAATGAGCATTTTTTAATAGATAAAAAACCAAATCACTGAAGTCCTACTCACCGATTAGCAATTAGCTGTCATAATAAAAATAAGTTTTTTCCAACCCAGAAACATGCATAAACATAATAGTAAGGAATAATGAATTGGATAGCATGCTTATTACAATACCATATATTGTACTCATCACAGCCACAGAATCATATATGAAGTAGCCAGTACAGTATGTTACTAAAATGCCTTTCTTATACAGATAAGGTTATACTTCAAACATCTTTCTTAAAATACATTTCCACAAAACCTGCAATCAGATGTCTCAGAGGATTAGCAAATCGATGCCTATACTTTCAGTTTCAGGTACATGATTCAAGTGTCAAAACGTCGTGGTTATCAGAACTTGTTACCATCTGATGGTGTTTAATAGCTCATATAATCCAGGTCACACTCCACTTTCTTGCAGCAAGTGATGTTCCCCCCACAACAAAAAGGGATACTAACCGGCACATTTGGTGACAACCTCAGGGTATGGATCTTGAATAATAGAGGCTTAAATGACGTCGCAACACTCAGGGTGCTATGCCAAACCAGGCTTTAGGCAAAATGATATGGGGAACTTTTCATTAACACTGCCTGGTATTGAAACTTGCTTACAATAATATTACATTACCATGAAAAAGAGACCAGGGGATAGTCTTTTTTTGTGTATGATGGCTGTTTTCAACAGTTCTTATTCCTGAGTGCCAGGTACCAGTACAGGGATAATCTTCAGCTATGAAATCAAAACAGCAATGCTGTATGATACTGATTTCAGCAGAGGCTGTCTGGTAAAGTTGTTGGAGAACCAGTCAGAAAGGTGTCTTATTCTGATTAGACTACTTGTTTCTAGTAACTTTGTAATTTGTTCAGGTTCAGAGGCAAAGAAAATAAATTTGTGTTCCTTATTCTCACCCCCAGTAACCCACTGGCTTTGTGCGCTTTTCTTTTGTAATGAGAAGCACTGAATTTCCAAGGTAGTATTAAATAGATGCATTGTCAGTAACATTAAGAAAATCCCTACTCTTATACAGTTAATTAGTCTTGTTACATTAATTGAAAACCATTCAGAACTCAGATCTGAATGGAGGGCGATCTGGGAAAGCAGCCAAGAGGGGTTTTAGAGAGCAATGCACAATGTGCCCCTCCAGAGCCCGCTGGGGGCAGCGGACGTTGCCTTCACAGGGCAGCAGATCAGGCTATGCTCCTACTCAGAAATGTTGCTGAGGAGCCACGTATTTATTTTAAGTAATCACATTTAGTAGCGGTCATAATAATGAAAAAGGTGGAAAGGGAAAGCCTTTTAAAGGGCTTTCAGCAATTAAGAAGCAAGGAAGATATCTTCTTCCAATGACCATAAGGGTGTACAGAGGGCAGATTGATAATGGCTACATGCTCTTCAGGAAACAGTTGTGCCCTCTTGCAGGTGTTTGCAATGCTCAGAACACATTTTTGCCTCTTTGTTTTTTTGTTCCTGGTTTGGTTCTTTGAATAACAGAGTGTTAATAAAATAATGATACATCATAGATAAAAAAGTAGATCAAATATTCTGTTTACACACAGAAACTGAATTCTGCGGTGTAGCAAATAGGAAAAATAGGACTAGGATGAAAACATTTTTAAGAACTGGATCACTGAATATGAAAACATCTTTGCTCAGCTCCTTCTGAGCTTCCACTCTAGAAGAAAAGATAAAATACTGTAACAAAGTACTTTATCATGGCCTTCTCTTACTAAAAGGCAAAAATACAGAAATACAGAATTAGGAATTATATATACATTTGGATTCTAGTTTATGGAAAATAGAATTACAGTGCACTTGTCTTAAGGAAAATAAATGTGATTGTAGCGGGTTACCCTTGGCCAAGGACCAAACCCACCCGGCTGTTCTGTCGCTCCCGCTCTTCAGCAGGACAGGGGGAGAAAAGAAGATGGAAATACTCATGGCTGGGATAAAGACAGGGACATTGCTTACCAGTTATCATCATGGGCAAAACAGATTCGACTTGGGAAAAATTAATTTCATTTAGTACCAATCAAAATAGATTTGCGTAGTGAGAAATAAAGAAAAAAATTGAAACAACAGCTTCCCCCTCTTTTTCCCAGGCTCGACTTCGCTCCTCCACTTGCACCTCTTCCCACCTTCCCCCAGCCCAGAGTGGTGCGGACTGGGGAGGGGAATGGGGGGCTGTGGTCAGTCCGTAATGGCTCCTCTCTGCCGCTCTTCCTCCTCACACTTTTCCCTTGCTCAAGCATGGGTCCTCCACAGGCCGCAGCTCCCCACCTACTCTGGCATGGGGTCCTCCATGGGCTGCAGGGAAATACCTGCTCCAGCACCTGCAGCAGCTCTTCCCATCCTTCTTCTCCGGCCTTGGTGTTCACGGGGCTGCTCCTCACACTCTTCCCCGTCACGGTCTGTCCAGTCTTTTCTTTACTTTCTTAAACATGTTTATCTAGAGGCTCCCCCACAGCACTGAGGGGCTTGGCCGTGCCCTGCGGTGGGTGGGTTGGAGCCCGCTGGAACCCCGGCCGCTCCTAGCAGAGGCTGCCCTGCAGCGCCCTCGCTGCTGCACCTCACCAAGAAAGCCCAGCACACTCATTCAGAAATTTGACTAAATTTAAATATGAGAGACAAAAGCGTATTATGCAAGGCTCTTGGAAAGGAAAGTCTCTTATATTACCTTTGGAGGTAATAACAAAATACTCCTGAACAGTTGTAGGATATTTCTTATATTCTTGTGATACAAGTTGATCCAATTAAATCCAATTGTACATTGAAAGTTAGCAGTAGCACTTGACTTTCTGACAAATATATAGTTCTTCAAAGAGGCAGATAATTTTTTTTCAGGAATATTTTGACAAACTGCTGGAAAAGATTCAACTCTTTTGGGAAACAATGCCTCAAAACAGAGGATGGTGTTGAACATCTGTCTGGAAAATAAAGATATGCACCTGAAAGCTCTCCTCCTTTTATCATACTGTGGTTGGACTAGTAAAGATATCTTTCCTTAAAAATATTGCCTTTTTAGATCACTACAGAGTTCATTCCCATGTCCTGAATACCATCAGGTTTTTAAGATGCTTTAGTAATCAAGACTGTCATTAAATGCTGTAATTTATTGCTACAGTATATTTGCTCTGTTTTCCTCTCCTCTTTCCTCCCATACATATGTCATAAATTACTCTAATTCCAGATATCTTATTATAGTAATCCTTATTCATTCATGTGCATCATCTTTGACTTTTTGCTACTACGACTTCTTTTCTTTTTTAACTGCAGATCATTTTGTGACCTGAGCTCTTTTTGTAATAATGGAAAAAACCTGGGATCAGAGCATGCATTCTGCAAAAATTGATGCTTGAATTATTAAATACATCTCTATTCCCACGTGCAGTGAGAGACAAGAAGAAAATGGAAGCTGTCTATAATTTAATTATAGTACATACAATAATAATCAGTTGTCATTAGGACCCTGATTTTCACTGTGATGTGCAAATAGAGGTGGCGTGCAGCTTGCAGAGCAGGGCTGGGTCCTTTCTTGTGCAAAACTGGACTTTTTATTTATTTCTAGTATTTATTTCTGGTGACAGCATGTCACTCTAAACTTTTAATTGCACACAGTGAATACATGACACTAAAGGTATTGTAACTTAAAGAATCCCTAGCTTACAAATAATTTATTTTTAATGCAAATCACAATAGATGAGCATATTGTAGAAGAGGAATCAGAAACAGTATTCTTATTTCTAAGTGATTCCTGTTTAAATTGTGAGCCCATGCTGCTATTTTGAAATTAAATGCCATAGTCTCAGCTCTAATGATAGAAATTTGTTGATTATTACATATCTTTAAACAGCACTCATGCACATACCGAAACAGATTGATAATGCCAACTGGATACAAACTGGAAGTGTTACATTCTGCTGCCAGCTTCAGATGCTCTGAAACACTTTTCAAGAGTAGAGTTCTGGTGGCTCCAGATTGAGGACTGTGCTAAGCACTGTACACATATGTAACAAAAGGTCCCTATCTCAGCCAGCTTACATCACAAGCGTAGAAAAATTCTGGTTGACCAGATGAATGCTCAAGTGACACTGGGCAAAGGTCACTCACACAATTATACAAAGATATGAAAAATTCAAAGTCTAATTATCATAGCTATGCAAGTAGAGACAGCAGGAAAGATGTCCATAGTCCATTGAAAGACAACTGAAATTCTACTTATGGCACTGTGTGGAGAAAGACATGCAGCCTGGGAAATACCAGAATAGCTTTCAAACATATATAGCATATACTGAACATGTGGTGCTACGAATTATGAGGTTTTGTGTACATGTTTTGCATATTAATAAATTAATTAACCAATTAAAAAGGCATATGATGAAAATTATAATCTATAGGATTTTGTCTAAGGAACTGATTAGACACCTGTGAATGAGAGGTGTAAGTTTGATTCAAGTTGCTGGACAATTCACGCTATGGTGCTGGTGACGATTAAGCAGCACAACACTCTCAATGCTTTTCAGTTGCTGTACAGCCTTAATAAAGAAACTCAAGAGGTGAACCAGGTCAGTTCTGAACAACTTCAGTCAGTCTTTGTGCCTGGCAAGGCTGAGCAAATCTGGTTCCTATAAGAGTTGGGATTCGAGGTAGACCCTGGGGCAGTGAGCAGTAGCCTCTAGAAGTGAGCCCTATAGCACCTGGCAGGTCAGGGTAACCAGCTTTTTTAGTGGCAGCTGAGGACATATTCAGCCCCTCTTTTCCACCCACCACCAAACACAAGGAATTTCTATAAGAAACATCTCAATGTTCTATATTGCATGTTTGGGGGTTTTGAAGGCTTTTTTTTACTGTTTTCACACTCAACAGAGTGCCCAATCCTGCACACTGAAAATGGCTACTAGCTCCCAATGAAGTTAAGATATATTACTTGTCAGACCAGCTGAGTTTTCCCATTCAGCTGAAGAGCCCTATTCAAGACTACCTAAAAAACATACAGAAAACAAAACGCCAGATTCAAGACTGCACCCCACTGCTAATATACAATGGAAACCACAATACACTGCTTGCACGGGAACTTGATTGCTGACAATTTCACAGCCACTTTTGCCACAAGTCACAAACTTCCAGTACCAAAGGTTTTTTAAGGCCTTAGCTCTCAAACTGATGCCATGAAAAGAGATTTGCAGCCTTCATGTAACCAAAATAATGATTGCAGGCTGTCATAGTTGCAAGCACATTCTTGAATGTATGACTCGGATGCACCTTGTGGTCTTAGAAACCAAAATGTTGATCAACTATTTACAGATCTGCTCCACAGCTGAAGAGTGCTTGGAACTGCCTACCCTAGTGCCAGTGGCATACACCTGAATGCCTTTTTTCTCTCCCTTACTAGATAAAACTTCTGTCTGAATTCTTAATAGTGCCTTGATCCAGCACTAAAATAAGGAATTAGATAGTGGTCAGGCTAAACCCATGGTGGAGAACAGTGTCTAGCAGGGCGGTGGACACACCACTCAAGTGTGCCACAAGGAAGGCATTTACCTCAAGTAAAGCACAGAAATTATCCCATGCCTACTCCTTCTTTTTTTATGTAATGGATTTTCCACAGTATTTGCCTACAGAACTATGTATTTAATCCATGCTACCACATATTTTTTTTTAAGTTACAATTTTTTTAATTTGTTTTCTTTCTTCCATTATAATTATAAGGGCTATCTAATGCTTTTGGTAATGTGGAAGTTTTGAACTACCTTCAGTAAGAGCATAGTTAAACCCTGCAGGCAAAAACTGAGTTCTGTGTCACCACAGAATTTCTCCGCTTATAAGGAAGAAAATATTCACTAGCCAAAAGACAAATCTGCAAACATTTCACTTCTGGACAAATACACGTTTCAGGATGTGGTATCAACAAAAAACCCATCCCCTTTCATCTAAACATTTGTTTTTACACCTGTCATACAGAATTAAATATAGTCTGATTCTGTGCTCTGCCACCATATGTTGCCAGTTTCTGAGTGCAGCAAAAGTGGTTTTAGATTTTAAAGGTTCTATGCAATTTCCAGCTGCTAATGGCACTCATTTTTATGTTCAAAAGGGGCTTACTGCTTTATGTAGACGTTTAATTTCTACTTGTAGTTACCTAAGGTATATTCAGACATCAGATGGCACTTGCCTAGATTTTATATGGTATATTCATCCTGTACACCTGTGAAAGATCCTTGAGAAGAATGAGGTACAGCCAACTACTCACAGAAAATGTTAGTGCATGTTAATCAGCACATTATGAAAACACATAAGTCATTGCTTAAACTCATAGTCTCCCTATATTCAATCTATACAGATTACATCTTCTCAAATAGAATTAGAATTTTGGCCTTGTTATTACACACTTCCACAAGCAAAATGGGGTGTTCTGGAAGCAGGTTAAGCGAAGCATGCCTCCCAATGTTTGGGACAAGACTCTTTCTCATAACCTTGACATTCAAACACCTTTACGTCAACACAAAGTAAATCCATAAGCAAATACCACTCTGCACATAAAGTGATAACTTTTTCCAGCGTAACTGGAAACTGAACTTGCTGTACTAAGTTCAGCAGAACAAACCTCCAATGAGCCCCACAGAGTGGCAGCAACACAAGAGACCATTTGTGGAGAATTAATTATGCCAAACCCCACAACAGAGCATTAACACAATGCTTAAGGGCACTTCATCTCACTGTTCCCTGCAGGAAAAGAATCAGCCCTTTTGTACCCTTAGTCCTACTCCAAGAATGTTACAAACTCATGAAAGGGTTGAATTCCTAGTTCAGTCATCCAGATCTCTTATCCATCCTGACTCAGCTCGGCTGTTCCCTCAGTGAAGCATTTTCACTAAATCTCTCACCTCATCCAGATATTGCCTAATCACAGCTTTTAAGATCTGGCCTGCAGAACTGAAGGCCTCACAGGCCTTCCTCAGCATCAGTTCTGCCTTTTTTTCCTAGAAAGTTTAGGCCAGGTGGAAAAGCCCGGCTGTTGTTTTGCTCATAGAAAAAGAGGGTAGAAGAAAAGTTGTCTCTAATACACCCCATAATAAATACTCCATTTTTTGGCTTCCAGTTGTCTTTAGTAAGTCTTTACAACACCTTTAATACTTGATAGCCTCTCGGAGAATTATCTTTTTGTTACTCTGTAGACCCTGAACCAGAAAAACTTTTATATGCAGTCCAAGTTCATGCTTATTTTTAAGAGTGTCCTCATACCCTTCTGGAGAACAGGGCTTTCTCCAAAACTGTGTTCAGAGCAGGGAAGAGGATTTGGAAAACTAGTATGACCATCTGATACCTTATAATCTATATTCTCTATAAACTGACAAGCAACACCTGAAACATATGGTAATTCAAAGTCAAAATGTTGCTCAATATTTCAAAATACTGATTAATCATTTTCTTTAGTGATGTGGAATTCACTAGTGCAAAACAGCTACTATGACACCTTGTGGAACCCATGCCTTTTTTGTTCTGCCTAAAAGGCAATGGGCAGAGCAAACAAGAGAAATGCAAAAGCTTAGAAAACTAAAAGAAAACTAAAAAAACAAACAAACAAACAAAAAAACCCAAGTTCAAGAGCTGGTTGAGTGTACTTTATCTTCAGGTGCCCAACTTGAAATGTATCAAGTACTTTTGATTTTCAGGAAGCCCCAAACTCGCTTTCTGAAGACCAGTTCCTGTAGGGCAAGGCACATCGGGGATTCCTTGTCCATTCAAATTCCTTTGAAAAGTATCAGCCAAGGTTGGTTTGATTTTTCTTAGCTCTTCAACTAGGCTGACACGTTAGTTGCTCTTCTGAAGAGATACATTATAGGAAGATTTGAGATTGACTTTTCTTGAAACTCAAATCAGGCTCCAGCAATGAATTATATAAAACTGCTAATCCAGAGCTTGTATAACTGGTGTGTAACTATTAACTTGTGTAACTCGTGGGACAG
>VZTV01089552.1:0-17474 GCA_013400875.1 Anhinga rufa | reverse complement strand
TTGTTGCCCCCCCCCCCCCCCCCCCGCCCCTTTTCTGTTTTCCCTTCACAACAGTCAAAGACTTTGATGGACTAGTCAAGATGGCTGGGCGTGTGATGTCCTAGTGTAAGGTTCAGAGGTACTCGATATTATTTTACATCAACAGGGAGCGTTGATGTAAATGGAGTGGCTTTTCAGCATGCTATTAATGAATTTTTAATTAATTTTATTTAATTTTTCCTGATGCTCACAAAGTCACTTTTTAGTTGCCTTTGGGTTTACTGTTCCAAATGAGTTTCTGGGTTTCAGTCTCTTCTCTTCTGCAAGCTAATAAAGATAAGGACAGAGTTGATGTTTTCTGGACTGTATCCATTTCCCTTTATCCAGAGGAAAGAGAGACTAGTCAGAGCCATGTGTGTCGATAGGCAGCAAGGGACAGGATCTGAGATGTCATATATTGTTTGCGGAGAAAAGTGGAATAAGGCAACTGCAGGTGTCGAAGGCCTGGGAGCAGAGATTTTTGCTGAGGTGGTTGGGCAGAAGTAGAGGGGTTGATGTATGGTCAGTGAGCAGTTGCTTTTCTTTTTAGGGCATCTGACTGGAAACTGGACCATCCAGACTGGACAGGGCGGCTTCGTGTCACCTCCAAAGGCAAAACTGCATACATAAAACTGGAAGATAAGGTTTCAGGTAAGGGAAAAGCTGTGGCTTGGCAAGATTGTGACTACGATTGCTGCTTCTGAGCCTGTGCTTCTAAACCTGCCCAGAGCTGTGAATGGCAACCCTGGCCACACTTTAGCAAGAGGTTGCTCTCTTTAACACCTGACTCTTTGTCTGCAGGAGAACTCTTT
This sequence comes from Anhinga rufa, assembly GCA_013400875.1. Classification (NCBI taxonomy): domain Eukaryota; kingdom Metazoa; phylum Chordata; class Aves; order Suliformes; family Anhingidae; genus Anhinga; species Anhinga rufa. Next base: position 16,644 of record VZTV01089552.1, on the reverse strand, counting down.
GCTCAGGCTCCTATAGATCAATACCCTGGCATTGCAGTAGAGACTGTGACGGATTCCAGCCGCTATTTTGTCATTCGAATTCAGGATGGTACTGGTGAGTTGAGGGGTCAGGGATGCGCCAAGTGCTAGGTGTGGAGGAGACTTAGCTTCATGGAGCTGGGTGTATGCCAGGTGGATTGAAATGGTGTTGGGAGTGCTGACAAGGCTGGGTAGTGTACCTGGAGGGGTGGGAGGGCAAGGTTAACAGAGGAGGGTTTTCCACATGGAACAGAGTCCAGGGGCTGGGAAGGAACATTCAGTTTCTGAGAGTGCCACATGAAAAGAAGGGTGCATCCTGAAGGCTAGGAGCAATGGACTGCTGTGAGCTGGTGGTGTCCAGCTGCAGGTGTGTCAGAGGGAGGTAGCCAGAGTGGTTTAGGAGAAGCAGAAGGATTTTGGAATAAATAACACAAGGGCCCATTTGCAGGGCACCTCCAATGATGACTTCTGTCTCCTTGCTAGGACGAAGTGCTTTTATAGGCATTGGCTTCACGGACCGTGGTGATGCTTTTGACTTCAACGTCTCTTTGCAGGATCACTTCAAGTGAGTTGTGCTTTTCTGGAATGCTGTTTTTCCTCTGGCCTGTAGAACGTGGCGGGTGGTGGTGCATGTTCATTTAGTGCTTCCTTGGGATGGTCGTGAAGCCCTGCTCTGGCTCCATCAGGGATGCTTGAATGTGCTGCCACCTGCCATGCAAGCTGAGAGTCCTGCAGTGTCAGATCTCTAAGTCTTAAGCTTAGGTCCTGTGATGCTGTAGGTGCAGTGTTAGTTTCTTGGGTTTGTGGGGGTCCAGCTTTTTGCTGTACTACACTGTGGGAGTAGGGAGGTAGCTGGTTAGTCAAGGCAAGGTAGTTATTTGGCTGGGTGGGGAGAGGAACCATGCACTTTTTGTGAAACCCTGTTCCCCTTTGCCACAGGGCCTTATGTCTTCCTCTCTACTTTTTAGGTGGGTGAAGCAGGAGACCGAGATCTCCAAGGAGTCCCAGGAAGCTGACACACGTCCCAAATTAGACTTGGGGTTTAAGGAAGGGCAGACCATCAAACTGAACATCGGGGTAAGCAGCCCAGTTTACTCTACTTCTTTCTCTGGATATGCCAATGGAGACTGTTCCTCACTTGTCCTTTCTCTTTATACAGAACATGATGACAAAGAAAGGAGGAGCAGCCAAGCCCCGTGTGTCTGGATCAGGGGGCCTAAGCCTGCTGCCACCCCCTCCAGGAGGCAAAATTGCAGTCCCACCTATACCTCCCCCTTCTTCCACAGCCATTGCGAACCATGTCACACCACCCCCCTTGCTGAAATCCAGTAACGGGAGCAGTGCAGGTAAATATTAGCACAGAGCAAACAGTCTGTCAGACACTAGTAGGTGTGTAGAGAGGACTGAAAGGAAGATCCAGGGAACTACCAACCTGTCAGCCTCACCTCTGTGCCTGGGAAGATCATGGAACAGATCCTCCTAAAAACTATGCTAAGGCACATGGAGGACAGGGAGGTGCTCCAGGGCAGCCAGCATGGCTTCACCAAGGGCAAGTCCTGCCTGACCAACCTAGCGGCCTTCTATGATGGCTTGACTACATCAGTGGACAAGGGAAGAGCTACGGATGTCATCTGTCTGGACTTCTGTAAGGCCTTTGACATGGTCCCCCACAGCATCCTTCTCTCTAAACTGGAGAGATATGGATTTGATGGGTGGACTGTTCGGTGGATAAGGAACTGGCTGGATGGTCACATCCAGAGGGTAGTGGTCAATGGCTCGATGTCCAGATGGAGACCGGTGACGAGTGGCGTCCCTCAGGGGTCCGTACTGGGACCAGTACTGTTTAATATCTTCATCAACGACATAGACAGTGGGATCGAGTGCACCCTCAGCAAGTTTGCAGATGACACCAAGCTGAGCGGTGCAGTTGACACACCTGAGGGACGGGATGTCATCCAGGGAGACCTGGACAGGCTGGAGAGGTGGGCCTGTGAGAACCTCATGAGGTTCAACAAGGCCAAGTGCAAGGTCCTGCACCTGGGTCGGGGCAGCCCCCGGTATCCATACAGGCTGGGGGATGGAGGGATGGAGAGCAGCCCTGCGGAGAAGGACTTGGGGGTGCTGGTGAGCGAAAAGCTGGGCATGAGCCGGCAATGTGCGCTGGCAGCCCAGAAAGCCAGCCGTGCCCTGGGCTGCATCCCCAGCAGCGTGGGCAGCAGGGCGAGGGAGGGGATTCTGCCCCTCTGCCCCGCTCGGGTGAGACCCCCCTGCAGCGCTGCGTCCAGCTCTGGAGCCCCCAGCACAGACAGGACATGGACCTGCTGGAGCGGGGCCAGAGGAGGCCACGGAGGTGATCAGGGGCTGGAGCACCTCTGCTGTGGAGACAGGCTGAGAGAGCTGGGGTTGTTCAGCCTGGAGAAGAGAAGGCTGCGGGGAGACCTTATTGCGGCCTTCCAGTGCTTAAAGGGGGACTATAGGAGAGATGGGGACGATCTCTTTAGCAAGGCCTGTTGTGACAGGACAAGGGGTAACGGTTTTAAACTAAAGGAGGGTGGGTTTGGACTGGATATAAGGAAGAAATTTTTTACAGTGAAGGTGGTGAGACCCTGGCCCAGGTTGCCCAGAGAGGTGGTCAATGTCCCATCCCTGGAAACATCCAAGCCCAGGCTGGACGGGGCTCTGAGCAACCTGCTCTAGTTGGGGATGTCCCTGCTCACTGCAGGGGGGTTGGACTGGATGGCCTCTAAAGGTCCCTTCCAACCCAAACCATTCTGTGATTCTATGAATGAGGCCTGCTTCAGGGAACTGGTGTTCAATCTAGTGCCAACAGTGCCCTGTGAGACATGATGTGTCCTGAGGGCTTTGCTCTCCTTGACCTGAGGATCTCCAGGCTTGCTTAATAATACCTGCTTGTTCTTGTAAGGAGGACAGCATTGGAGCTCCTGTCCTTGCAAAAGGTGACTTGGTCAAAATCATTTGGATGGGGGTGTATGAAATTTAAATAGTTGGATTTTTCTGAACTTGTATGTGCTTTAGGGGTACTGGCAGAGCTGTGTAAGGTGTCCAGAAAAATACTGTACAGTCACTTGCTTTCTGCAGAAAAATATAGATAAACTTGTGGTTGTTGTTGAAAGATGCAGGAAAAGCACTTCTGGAGTGGCTTTTAATGGGGAGAGAGGAAGAGGTGCAAAGTATAGTGGGATTGTGGGTATAATGGGTTATTTTAAAGATATGTATATCATTATATATTGTTAGAAATTATTTTTGATGTATTATATAATGTTGAACTTCATACATGCATTTTATATATATATATATATATGTATGAAGTTCAACAAGGCCCAGTTCATGGTCCTGCCCCTGCAATGGGGCAATCACCAGTATCAGTACAGACTGACTGGGGTTTGAATGTGTTGAGAGCAGCCCTGTGGACAAGGACTTAGGGACATTGGTGGATGAAAAATTGGACATGAGCCGGCAATGTGCGCTGGCAGCCCAGAAAGCCAGCCGTGCCCTGGGCTGCATCCCCAGCAGCGTGGGCAGCAGGGCGAGGGAGGGGATTCTGCCCCTCTGCCCCGCTCGGGTGAGACCCCCCTGCAGCGCCGCGTCCAGCTCTGGAGCCCCCAGCACAGACAGGACACGGACCTGCTGGAGCGGGGCGAGAGGAGGCCACGGAGGTTATCAGGGGCTGGAGGACCTCTGCTATGGAGACAGGCTGAGAGAGCTGGGGTTGTTCAGCCTGGAGAAGAAAAGACTCTGGGAAAACCTTATTGTGGCTTTTCAGTATATAAAGGGGACTTGTAAGCAAGATGGAGAAAGACTTTTTATCAGGGCCTCTAGTGAATAGGACAAGGGGCAGTGGTTTTGAACTGAAAGACTGTAGACTTATATTGGATATAAAGAGGAAATTCTTTACAATGAGGGTGATTAAACACTGGAACAGGTTGCCCAGAGAAGCTGTGGATGCCCCGTCATTGGAAGGGTTGAAGGCAGGATTGGATGGGGCTTTGAGTAACCTGGTCTAGTGGAAGGTGTCTGTGCCCATGGCAGGGGGGCTGGGCTAGGTGGTATTTAGTGTCCCTTCTGACCAAAACCATTTGTGATTCCGTAACAAAGAGGTTGCTGCAGTCTTCTGGATGCTGTACATGCTTTTAGTGTGGCCACACAGGGGTGTCTGGAGAGCTGATGATACTCTTATGAAGGCAGAGACTTTAACAGTGCTGTACACAGAACAGCGTGAGAAGAAACCGCAAGCTTCTGAATAGGGCTGGGCTCCAGTTCGTGATTTGTATTGCTAAGGTAATGCCTGCTTGGCAGCTGTTATGATTGCTGAGCTTGGCCTGCGTCTGAGCCTTATTTCCACTGGAAGAGATAATATGTTGCAAATCTGCCAGTTGGTATGCTAGGTGGAGACTGAATAGTTCTTGAAGATGATGTACCCCTGTAGTAGGAACTGGAGGCTTAGTGCATATTCAGCAAGAGGAGCTGCTGTTATAACAAAATCCTTAAAAAGTCTAACTTCCTTCTTCTGGAGGGAGAGCTGGAGTCACTTCAAAGATTCTCTGCCCCTGCATATGTAAGGTGGCAGTTTAAATGCCTGTGGGGTTTCCTTCTTGATTAGCTTGATTTTTTTTTTTCATTTTTTTTTTTCCCCCCTCTGCCTTAGATATTCTATTAGACTTAGATGCTCCTGCATCTGCATCCAAGGCACCAACGTCAGCTACCACAGACCTCTGGGGAGACTTCAGCACTGCATCCAGGTAAGCTGTGGTGAAGGGAAATGCACATAAGAAATATTGTGTCCTGATGGGCACTGGAAGAGCCATAAGTTAAGAAGTCTTATTAGATCTGCGCCTTTGATTGCCCTTTCTTTATTTCAGTGCTGTTCCCAATCAGGCTCCTCAGCAGTCCAACTGGGTCCAGTTCTGAATGGTCAACGCAGTGGAATGGGACAAACTGATGACCAAGAGGCTCTAGAGGCACCAAATGGGATCAGAGGGGGCACAAACCTCTCTAGTCTTCAATCAAAAATAAACCAGGACAATCCTTCCTTTTTAAACCACATCTTCACTTCAGTCAAAACTTGCTATTCTTGATCCCACAGTGAAACCACTGAACCTAAAGAGAACGTAATGACTCCTCACAAGGTGGGCAAGGAGGAGAGAGGTAACTTCATCTCTTCCACCCAGTTGGCTGTTACGTGGTACATCCTAGCTCTTTTTGCCTGTCTTTCCATACAGGGAAAGCAAGAATCCTGAAGAAGGTGGGTACAGGAGGAGGTTGGGTAGGTGCCTCTGGGTTCCTTGTCCTTTAAATTTTCTTTGGTTAGACTGTTGCTTTTTGTGGCTCCTTTCAGTAGTGGCTCAAGTCTGCAGCTTGGCCTGCAGTGCTGAGGGCAGCTGCGTTTGGCTGCAGCTTGTAGATGGAAGCTGTAAGGAGATAGGTCTTGTCTCAGCACAAAGCCCTCCTTGATTAATTACATCTGTGGTAAGGAGTAAACCTCCCCATGCACGCACCACTCTTCCTCTCTTTGGTGCAATTCTTGGTAGTATTGGATGTTCCTGTGCTCTCGTGGGAGGAGTCATGCAGGTCCTTGAGCAGACCTGCTGTCATTGTGCTGTAGCTCCAGGTGGGTTCCCCATCCTGAGGCTCTTTGTTTGGCTTGCAGGTTCACTGGTGGAACTTCTCTCATCTTCACTCCTTTCTCCCTCTCGCCCCATGCAAAGGCCTCATTGACATTGAGCTGGTTTAACTGGAAATAGCGCTTTCTTTTTTTAAAAAAAAAGGCTGTTTTTTTTTTTATAATTTGGTAGATACTTGCACTAGATGATGACCAGGTAATCCCATCACTCAACATTTCATGTTCCTGCATCACTACCCTGAGCCCTAGCCTTGTGTTGTGACTTGGCACTGTGTTACAAGTATTGCATAGCCATGCCACAGTAAGAACTATGGTGGGACAGTGGATTACTCTCTGGTGAAGGGACAATCTCCTTCCTTGTTTCAGCTCATACTTGTCATTTGGGCAAGAAACATATAGTAGGCCCAATCTTGAACTGTGGCAGTGAAATTCTCCCACCTGTGTTCTTTCTAGTGAATTTTCTCCTGAGGCTAACTTTCAAGGGATGTGAGCTGGTTTTTGTAACTTGGATATTTTTTTTTTTTATTCTTAATGTGCCCCAAACCACCACTATTTCCTGTGTGGTTTAGGGGGTTAGAAAGAGGTAGAAGGCCCTTACTCTCTGCTGTTCTCTTTGAGAGAGTTTCCTAAGGTCCTTTGATCTGGACACTATTCCATCTTCAGCAGCTATGGATGTGCTCTGGGGTGTAGGTCTGCTGATTACTCTGGGCAAAGCCCACAGGCAGGCCGGAAACCTCACAATGCTAGCTACCCTCTGTGCTAGCTGCTAAGTGAAAACACTAGCTGGGAAGGTGGTCTTAGTGACTCTTCTACAGCTGTACTGAGTAGAACACTAGGGTTTTAGTACTTCACTGGGAGGTTTCCTGTTTTGAACACTCAACCAACAGCAACACTTTTGTAACTGGGATATGCTCTGCTAGCACACCTGTCCCTTTGGGCAAAGATTTCCTGGTGAGGTTTTTAAAAGAGTAGTTAGCTGTATGCATCTTGTACTTGCAAAGGTCTCTTGTCCTATTTGTCTTCTTACTACGTTGAGGGCATTTTGGAGACAAAGTTTCCGCTTAGACCATCCCTCTGGGAAGCAAAATTCTTGAAAATAGCTCTAAAGCTGCTACAGTTCCACTTGTGGAAGTGGGGACCAGACTGCTCTTGGATGTATTTTAAGTAGTCATTTAATCCTGATGCCCTGGCTCTTTTGGTATTCCCCCTACTGCCCTTCCCCTGCCTTTGTAGTCACTCCTGCAGTCTCATTGTACTTAAACTCCCTGCCTCCTCTGAATTTGTGGGTGGCTGTAATATCTTAACGAAGTCATGGGCTCTGCTGGTTGGCTTTTTCTTTTTTCTTTTTTTTTTTTTTTTTGCTCAAATCACTGTGAGGTCCTGTCATTTCAACTATGTATCAGTTACCCAGATCAAGGAAGTTCGTGGCACCAATTAACAACTAACTAGGAGCCTCTTCTGTATTGTCTTATTTAGTGTTTTGGAGATAATATATTATGTATTTGAAAAGCTGAAGAAGCAAAAATTAAAGATATATGTATATAAAGCATAAGATGTACTGGTGCAAATGGTAATTAAACAAGTAATATTGGGAAAAGGATGTTATGAGTCTTCTAAGTTGTCAATTTGTTGTTGCTTTGGAAGCCCTGCAGATTGAAGGTCTTTATGTCTCCAGCAAGATAGTAGCTACTTATCCTTCTGCAACTGCGTTATGGCCTGCAGACTGGACAGGAACAACTGCAGGAGTGAATGGGTTCAGGCTCTCTTTGGGCAGAGAAGTAGGAGCATGGAAGAAGGACATAAAAATGACCTACAGCTGTTCCAAATTGGGTAAAAGAAAAAAACAAACACAAAACCAAACAAAACCCCCCAAACAACTTGGAAACAGGCCTGGCTCTAGGGGTGTGTGTGATGCTTGGTAAGAACGTGGATAAAACTAGCAAGTGAGAAAACTTAGTTGCCCTGTCATGTAGAATTTCAGACATTAAAGGCTTCTGCACCCTGCAGATGTTTTCAGAATTGATTCTTGCCACACTTGCAAATGGGTAGCAGTCTCTCTCCTGACTGCAGAGGGAGAGCAAGCTGGAAGCTGAGTCGCAGCAAAGCAGATGGGGGCAGTACCTGAGCAGGTCAGGAGGAGGATTTAGATCAGCAGGGAACATGGCCAGGCACAGGCATAGCTGCACCAGCTCAGGCAGGGATCAAGGGTGAGAACCTTAGCTGAGATAAGCTAGCAAGCAGACATTCCTGAGGTTTCTCAAAGCCAGACACCTATCTTGGACCTGAGTCCAGGCAGCCAGTTCCCCAGAAGATGGAGAATATGCTCAGGGCCCTGACTTTCTTCTATCAAGCCTACTCACAACCATATCTTCTTGCACAGCCACGCTTTCTCAGTGTTCCTCTGCCAGACAGCAAAGCTCTACATATGATTGTGTTGAAAGTACAGCAGAAATCTTGTGGCTTGGGTAAAAATGAGAAGTCTTAACCTTTTAAGTCAGCTGTTTGAATGACACCAGTAAATGCTAGTGTCATTGTCAAATGTTCTAGCACCAGTAGGGGCCAAAAAAACCCCAAACTCTACATTTCTTCAGATCTAGGAGAAAAGCTGTTACCCTGTTTTGGTGAATAGGGTGGATATGTTGCGTAGGTCCTGGCCAGGCAGAAGGTAAAGGGTCTTGTCCATGTGCCATGTGCCATCAGCTTCTCTGATTTTTTTTTTAGTAGGTACTTAGAGCAAAAAGGGTTGAATAGCCTAAGGGGGTATTTTTCCAGAGTAGGAGGATTTTCAGGTGAGGGTGTACCTAAGGGAGGTGCTCAGATATAATTATGCTTGTGCATAGAGAATTGGGAAACAGTTAATGAAGGAGAGCTTAGTCCTCTCTGGAGCTCTTCCCAGTCCCCATGTCTATCCTCACAGTAAGGCCTGCTAGAATGCAACAGCTTGATGTGTCTTGTGTAAATCTTCTCCCCCTTCACCTTGGTGACCATCAGGAACAATCTTTCTATCCCTGGTGGGAGACGTTGGCTGTGACAGTAAGTTACTGGTGAAATGACTTGGCCTTCGGCTGGACTGGCTGAATCCTCCCATCTCTTCCTCCACCTTCTGTTGCCAGTGGTTTCTTCTAATGTAGCTGGCATGCAGGCTGCTTGAGACCTACAATCTCAGATGTTGCAAACAATAGCATTCTCTAGGTAAAGGATTAAGGTCAGGCCTTAATGTGGATCAGCAGATCAAATGAGTAATATTTCCTGAAAATTTATTATGTTCCACATAATAGATAACTGGTTTCCTTAGGCAGCTGGGAAGAGCTGCCCTCAGTCTGAGAGGGACAATGGTCAAAGGGGGAGAAAAGTTTATGCCAAATGGGGGAGAGACTGTAGCACATAGAAAGAACCAAGGAATAAGCTTCAAAGGGAAGATCCCAATTTTGCTGGTTATTGGTTGTCATTTCTTTTGTGAGAGCTATAGTTGAGGTGGGATGTGAGTTTTTTCCCTCCCTTCCTCCATTAATTCTGTTCTACATTCTGTGACTTAAAACTGTCTCACAGCCGTGCAGTAACTGGTCCTTCTACAGCCACACGATTAAGTATTGCAGGCACAAACATGCTAGCTTTAGCATAGCCTCGGTGCTGTGTGTGGACTCCCGAAGAAACGGAGAGGAAGAGATGTCCATTGGAGGAAGTAAAATAAAAACCAAATGAGAAACCAAAAACCCCCAAAATCTACCTGAGCTGTGTTGATGAGGGAACAGGATCTGAAACTAAATCACCCTCTTAAATCAGCATAAACCTACAAAGCTCTAGGAGGGAGCACAACTGGGCTCAATGCATAAAACCAGAGCACTTGGGCCTGTATAGTTAACGCACATTGTAATGCCCGAAGGTGTAAGCAATCCATTGAGTGTGCACCTTATGTGCACAACGGATTCTCAATCTAGAGACTGTTTTAGGTCTTTCTTCCATGTTAATAGCTTTGTCCATGCTAATAATCAAGAAAAAGCATATTGCAGGATGTAGTGCCCTTCTAGTCTGATAGCTTAATTTTGCTAGCTAGAGCTGTATGTCCTCATCCAGAGTTGGGGCTCTGACAGACGTTCCTTGAAGCTGCCTCTGAGCATGGGAAGATCAGTCAGCAGCAGCTGGTGCCTGTAGTGGCTCCAAAGCAGAGCCGCGTTTTGCCAGCTGTCGCTGCTGGGAGCCTGTTGTGAACTTCTTGCATCACTTGTGTTTGGGGCAGGCTGGCCGGGTCACTTGCGAAGGCCTGCTTTCCCTTTTCTTTTCCAGGCATTGTAGGACGGCAACTCCTGCATGTTGGGGCAGAGGCAGCTGGCTTGCTTAGGAGACCAGCTTTTTAATCCTTGAAGCAGTCTGAAGAGACATTTCCTGAAGGGGAATGTCCTCCCTGAGGGAGCTGCCTGTAACTTGCAGTCTCGGTGTTGAGTCTTGCGCTAGATGTAAAGAGGTGTGGCACTGCCCTGCCCTCCTAGCCTGGTCTGCAAGCCTGGCTGGGCTGGTGATACCTGCAACCTGCAAGTTCAGTCTCACCCGTGACCGTGTGCTGCTACCTGCTGCTGAATCCCCTTGTTGTGGGGCTTCCGGCAATCGCTGGGCTCAGTCGCTATCTCCAGCGACTGGCTGGGCCCCAGCAGCTGGGAAGTGGGGGATGCAGGCAGACATCACCTGGGACCTGACTAGCACTGGTGAAGTGGTGACTGAAAAGAAATCACAGCTGGCATCTGTCAGCAAGAGCATGCTGACTCCTAGGTTGGCTGCCTATAGTGACCTCCCCTGGGCAGGGGAGACCTGTGCCTGGGGGTGGGACATGGGCAAGGGCTGGACCCGGGTATGGAACAAGCCACAAAGCAGAACCGCAGCATCTGGAGGTATCCCCAGGAGCATCTGAGATGGATGGGAAAGGAAAGGGTGCCTTGACTTTGGCACACAGGAGGCACAAAAGAGAAGGAGGTAGTCAACCATAAGATGACAGGGCAAGGACTTTGGTGGATCTGGTTTAAAACAGACCAGAACAGCTTTAGGTGACAGCAAAGTTTCTATTGGCTTTTAATGAATACTTTCCTCAGTCCAATAGCAGCTTTGCCCTCATGTCCACCAGTATCATAACTTGTCGTTCAATGCTTTCCTGAATGATTTAAAACTGACCCCTGGTCAAGTTTACAGAAGCACAGTTTAAAGATTTTTTTTTTTCCCTTCTTCCTTCTTGACAGTTTGGCAGTAATGGAACTGGTGCTTCCAAATGCAGACATGTTCTGCTATCCTAGTGCCCTCATGCACAGTGTAGTGTAGGGCTTGGGATCGAGATGTCCCAGTCTTGTGGTCTGCCAGTGCATATATGTGTGTGTCTTGTGTTGTCTTTAAAGTTTTGCCCTATAGGAACTGAACTCCTCCTCGTCTTTTTTGAAGTGAAGTCTAAGCACTTGTCCATGAGCTTAGGGAGTTAAGCAAACTGTTCAAAGATGTGCGGAGAGGCTACATCAGTAGTGCTACACAAACTTGTTTTGGTTAGCTGGCAGCGACAAGGAACTGGATTCCAGTGAGCAACAGTACCAAGAGGAGAGGGGTGGGAGATAATTTTCTTTGGAGACTATGTGCTAAGGAGCTATAGATACGGTGGCATAGGCTGCATGTCTAGCCCGGAGTTCGGGGCTGCTGTCACTAGTACCTAAAGCTGAAGTCAATACCGTGGGTACATGTAGAAAGCATGCTTGGAAATGACCACTGTATATTTTTTGGGTAGAAGAACAGGAAAAGTCCTTAAGCAATATATTCCATACAGAAATAGGATTTCTGTAAGCAGAGAACCTGACCTGAGTAGTCTGGTCTAGCTTCAGAAGTAGCCCTGCTTTGAGCAAGGGTTGAACGAGATGCCTCCAGTCTGAACTCTTTCCTAGCACAACTTCTGTGCTCAGCTGTGGTGAGGTGGGTCCTGTGGTGGGCCAGCAGTGTCTAGTGAGATGTCTGACACGGGGGTTTGGTAGGTGGTAGGGAACGCTGCGGTCTGATGGTGATCAGTCAGCTCAGGAAGGGCAGAGGCTGCAGAAGGACCAGTGCGGTGTGCTATGCCTCCCCGGTCTTAAAATGCTAAATATGCAAATAAATGTGAACTAGAGGCAGAGTCCTAAGAGACACAGGCCATGGTGCTGCAGGCCAGCGTGAGTCAGCAAGGAGCACTTTGCCCTCTGCGTCAGTCCCAGATGGCAGCTCCAGGGCCTGCAGGGAGTCAGCAGCAGGGACCCTTCGCCCTCTGAGTCAACGCTGGAGGCTGGCACACAGGAGTGCCGTTTGCCCACCCTTTGCTTTACTGTGCCAACACTGACTTCAGTGCCCTGGCATGGTAAAAATGGCTGACATGGGCACCTGGGGAGGAATAAAAAGTGTCCTTCTCCATCTGACCATGTTGACATCTATAACCTGAGGAGGCTCCTGTGTGCAGTTGAACCCCAAAGCTAGAGCCCTCACTGCCCGGCATTAAAACTTCCCCAGTGTATCGCAGTGATGAGGTGCCAGGGTGTGTCCAGCTGAGGTGACTGTGCTCCCTGGGTTTAATTCAGCTTTTATAGTTGTTTCCAGATGGCTTTTGCCTTGTCCCATCCCGACTGGATGCGTAGGATGGCTGCGCTGCTCTGGAGGCAGGCGGTGTCCCTCGCCCTGCTGCTGGCCAGTGAGAGCATAGCATGCGATGGGCGCAGAGGCTCTAAATGGCGTGTAGGGCCTTCCTGGCTATGGGGCGCAGGGCAAGGGTCAGTGCAGGCCATTTACAATCTTCCTGATAAATTCCCCTTGAGGCTAGGAGCAGCACTAGGGAGCCGCACGATGCCAGCGCTGAGGCAAGTGCTGCAGGGCCTGGGAGGTTTGTGCCGCTGTTCCAGTGCCACTCTCCCCAAACCCTCCCTCTGAGAAGGCTTTTCTGCATGTGCATGGATGTGGAGGGAAAGAGCTTGAGACCAAATAAGAGTGGCTCTAAGGTTACAGCATGGGTCTGGGTGACCTTACCCGATAGCCCCCATGCTTGCTTGGTGGCTGTGGTTGTTTTCCATTTTTGTGCTTTTCTTTCCACTCTTCCCACTCCCCCTTCAAAAGAGGGGGACGAGGTGCATTCACCTCACTAGGCAGAGGTGTAGCCACACTGAATTCAAGGCCGTTGAGTTCTGTGTGATCCTTGGGCAGAACTGACAATGAAGCATGAAGGATTGCTTCTGTGGGGAGGCGTTACGGGGCCACAGCTTGTTCATGCAAATCCCGTGTGCCCACTCTTAAGAAGCTAAACTTCACAGCCCTGCCTCTGAAACTGGCCACTGGTCTGACCACAGCTTGGATCTGGCTCAGGTTTGGAGTCAGATGTGCAGCTGTGGCAAGCAACTGCAGTATCTAGATCTGATCTCCAACAATTTCTGACCTTGAGACTTGTGGCTTAGACCCAAAAGAGGAAGGGGATGAATGTTCCCAGTTAATGGCATAAAACAAAGCTGTAAGATAATGCATCTGAATGTGTCCTCTGTTGGGTTTGGTTGGATAATTTAATCCTCTTCTGAAGAAACAATCCTGGGTTAATGGTATATGTGAAGAGGCAGGTTGGGGCTTCTTGTCTGTTCGAAGGTTCCCTGGATACTGTCCTTCCTTCTCGTATTCCCCCTCTTATACCTGGGGCATTTTGGGAGCCTGTCATCACAGGTGAGCACACAACTCTCCTGTTCCAAAGCTAACTGAGTTTGAGCCCCCTCAGCTCAGATGGCTTTGGGACATGGTGCATTCTGCTTGAAACCTTCAGCTCTTCCTAAAGGTTGGTGGAGATGTGGGTGGGGAGGAACACATTTGGGGAGGAACATCTCTTTCTCATCTCTTCTACTTTTCTTTCATTCCACCTCGTTCTGCATGGTACTGTAAACATAGCATTTTGGGGAGATGCTGGGCTCTGCCAAAGTGCTAGAGTGCCACTCTAAGTGGTTTTGTTCAGGACACAGTGTTGCTGCTGACTCAGGCCTGCCTGTGGTGATATGCTGCCACCTGCCAGAAACTAGTGTGGCTTTGCAGTGCTACCTCCTGTTTTATCCCTCCCACTCTTTGCTCTTGCCTCCCCTTCTCTGTCCATTCCGTTCTTCTCTGTTTCCCCTTCACCCCTGGATGCTCAAATGCCCTTTCTCCGAGCTTTCACAGCTCCATATAACCCATTTCTTCCTAGGGCTCCTAGTGTATCTGTATGGCAGCCTGGTTCACCTTCTGTCATCAGCAGGGATGACTGCCTTCCAGAAGAGGTCTCTTTTCCCTGCAGCTCTGGCCAGTGTTAGCCATGTGAGAGAAAGGCGTAGGATGCTTTTCTCTGAGGTCCCAGCAGGCTGCAGTGCTCTCACACTGTCCCCTAGAGCTGGGGGAACTCAGCTCCTGCAGTGAGAACTGCAGCATCCTGCCCCCGCCTTCCCTAGCCAGCTCCATACAGCAGAGTACACAGTGGAATCACTTACTGCTAGATCCCCTCTAACCAGCCAAATCCCTCAAGAGCTCTCAAGGACCTCTCGCTGCCTGAATCCCTTTGATTAGATGTCTGCCACCCCTTACTAACTGCTCAGTGCCATGTCTTGGGGCCCCATCTCCCATACTTCAGTGCCTTTTTATGCTCTTCCCTTGGCTGCGAGGGCTCTGCTCTGCCTTTATTACTTCCATGGCCAATTCTGCCTTAATCCCTAAGAGATGAGCAAGGTGATGTGGAGCGGGAAGACCGGGAGGGTAGCGTGCATTTACTTCTGATGATCTCCTCACCCAGGTGCAGGGACACAAAGGCAAGATTGGGTCTAGGCTGTCTTTATCTGAGTGACCTGGAGAGCAGCACTAGCTAGAGATGCTGTAAGAGCAGCCCTGTCCTATCGGCAGGCAGCTAGGGTCCTATTACAGGTGTGGTAGAGTTCTGTAGGTGTTTTCCGACCACTGAGGGAACTAACCATTAATTCCTACCCACTTTTCCTGTCTACTTACCATGAAAAGATTTGCCTTCTTATCCTATGGCTGCCCACTTTCCTTAGAAGTGTTTGCTGAGGAACTTCACATTTTCATGCATACGATTATTGAGCCCTTCTAAGAACTACAAGAGGCAGGATTTTCTTACAAGAGTTACATTAGCTCTTCCCAAAGTACATCATACTTATACACATGTCCATTAATTTTATTCTTCTGTTATAATTTCTATTAACTTGGCCACTAAAGATGTCAAACCTTTAGCTTCCTAAATCTCCCTAGACTACTCTCCTCCTTCCTCTTTTCTGTATTCCTTGCCGTTCTGCGATTCAGTGATTATGATTAAAAGGCAGTTTAAGGCAAGAGGCCATCCACTGCTATTAGCAACTGTTTTACCCCAAAGAGCATTAGTGTCTCTGCTGCCTTCTGTTTGGGACAGCTCGCCAAATGGTGCCCACACAGCTTGCAGAGCAACCACCTAAAGGCAGCAGCTGGAGCACGAGTAAGCAGGGAAAGCAGGACTGTTGTGGTGAGCAAACATACGAGTCCTAGGAAGGAAGGAGCTGGGGCTTGCGAGGTATGTGGGAGTTGGAGCATGGGAGGTACCTGGCAGTGCTGAGTGGGGTTGAGCTGAAAGACATCTGTGGAAAAACACAGGTATTGTGGGAGGATGAGGGTGTACTGCATGGGGTGGGCAGAACGCAGGTGGAGGGTGAAGGGAGGACTGAGGAACAGCAGTGGGAATGCAAGAAAACAAAGTGTGAGTTTTGGGTTTGTTTTTTTTTAAGCAAGGTTTTCTTTTTTCTATTTTCAGCCGCACAACTAACTGCTGGGCTCGATTCTCCCTATCTCTGACCCATTTACATGCCACCAGTGCTTATGAAATTCAAAGCACAAATTTTACCCTCACTGTTGCACAAGAGCCCAGCATTGTATCCTATGGAAGTATTGTTCAGAGTTGAATTTTGACAGCAAGTAACAACTCTGATGGCTGAGAAGGAAAATTTGAGCTGTATCCTGATGTTTGAGCACAATCTAGTGTATTTTAATAAAATCAGCAGCTAGACCCTGAATTTGCATTCAAAATGGCTCAGCTGTGTTTGGAGATGCATTTCGATGGCAAAAAGTTCATGAAGCTACACTGTGACTTCCTCTTCTGTCTGCTGATTGTATTTCCCATTTCTTCATGGTGGAAAGTTTGAAACCCTGCCCTGGCAGGGCTTTACTTCAAAGTAAGCCTTTTCCTCATGAGACTGTGAGTCTGTTGTGGCTTGGTTGGCTGGGGGTAGGCGATAAGCATGCAGAGAATTACTCTGCCTGAAATCTCAGCATGAAATTCGAGGGCATAACTAGGTTTCAGCAAACACTTAGGGAGGCTTAATTCCAGTAAGAGGGCCAAGACTGAAGACAAAGGAAAGTGCTGGAAGGATGTTGGAAACAAAAGCAGGCAGCATGCATCTTCTCAAAGGATCAGGCTTCTGCTGCTCTTCTTCTTGTATAAAAGTCACCCTCTTTTTACACAATACAAAAAGACGTGAAGCCAGGCCAGTGCACACAAGACATGAGGAGGCTTCTTGGTAAAGAAATCCAGCTACACATGCCCTATTCTGTTTAGGAACAGTTCTCTATAATTCGTGTTCAGATGTCCACCACATCCCTCCCTTGCCCTTTACCTTCTGCCACACTGTTCTCCGCTGTTGTCTGATGTGTGTTCTTCCTTGCGCTGCCGTATCTCACCTCCAACTCTGCCCTGTGTACTCTCTGTGCTAGCTCCCTGGATGTCCTGCTAGCGTGTCATTCTGGTCTGCCTTGAGGAAATTCCAGTTAGCCAAACTAACCAAGCAAAGCTTCCTCCTTCTTCCTTCTGGTTGTTTTGGAGACCTTATTGTAGCTTTTCAATACTTAGAGGGAGCTTATAAGAAAGATGGAGAGAGACTTTTTACCAGGGCCTGTAGTGACAGAACAAGGGGCAAAGGTTTTAAACAGAAAGATTGTAGATTTATATTGGATATAAGGAAGAA
>VZTV01089549.1:12762-24085 GCA_013400875.1 Anhinga rufa | reverse complement strand
TGTGAAATCCTACACCTTAATTAAAAACAGGGGGGGACGTCTTCTCTAACAAAGACATACATTTTTATCCCTCTCAATTGTTCAGTAGTCACTGAAGTAATTACAGGTTAACAATAATAAAAAGCATTATATCAGAATGTCAAAATATGTCTGTTCCTCACAGTTGCTCAGTTTTAACTCTCATCTCCTCTGATGTCATAATTTAATTAGGTATGTCAGTCATCATAGAGTTTTCCAGAATAGGCAAGATCTGAATTTGTAATCTACAAATAGGCAGAGCTACCTCAGTTGCCATCCTCTTTATTTTACTTATTGAACACAGCACAGAAAACTGAAAATGAGGTCCACCTTGCACTTTTTCTGAGGCAGCTTTAAGAGGTACTGATTAAAAGTGTCCAGCTGTGAAATTTAGTTTCAACAGCTGATTATGCTTTTCTACAACAAAAGTGAGGTGATCAGTTACTTAAAACCACCAGCAGTTTTACAGGAGTAAAACACCTTCAGACCTGCACACAGATAGGCATCTAATCAACCTGGGGTTAAAGAAATGGTTTCTCTGCTGTTATATATGGGCAAGGATTTTCAGAATTTCTTTTATGAATGATGATCTGTGGTAGCCTTAAATGAACTTGGTCTTTCCAGCCTTTTCTTTCTCTGAGTCTGTCTGCAGAGCACCATTTAGCTGCTCGTTGGTTGGGTAAAGCAGCATTATTTGTGAATGTCTGATGAGGAGAGACATTAAATTTTTACCCTTTTGCTCTCCCACCGGGAACCGTTACTTCATAGGTGCCAGGTGACAGTGCTCTCCTGAGGACAGTAGCCATAATACAGAGTTGGAAAGAGCAACTCACCATTTTACTTTCTCTTCTCTCTGTTCCTATGCCCCTAAGTTATTTTTTGAAAGATATTTTGCTCTGCTAATTGGAGGGTGAGGCAAACATCCAACAGCATTGATTGAAAAAGCTGGGAAATCTCACCATTGTAATTATTTGAAGGGAGACATCTCTCAGTTCCTGTCCATCCCCACACTTCATAACTGCCCTATTTTGTACCCCACAAAGCAGGTACATCAGACCGCTGCAGAGATTAGGAAATGCATGTCTTCTGTGAATTTAACAGATTGCAGCTTCAGCTGTTTACTTGCTACTTTAGTCTCATATGTTTTTGACCCTGAATGACCAAGTTATGGTTTTCTATGTGTTGTGGAAATACCTGAAGAGGTATTTGAAGAGGTGGGATGCTAACAGGGTTGGCTATGAACAGACCTTTTACTTTGCTACTGCTATAACAACTAAGACCACATAATGGCCATACTCAAGTGCTTGAGTCATTGAGGCTGAGCTGCGATACCAAGTTGCAAGTGAGGACTTAAGCCTCTTTAATGTGCTTCACTGAAGATTAGTAGATGGTTTATCCCAGCCTCTGCAAGTGCAGTGTATGTAGAGTGGCTGTCTTCTAAGCCATACCTGCATGTAGCAGAGCTGGTGGTTGCATCATAGATGGGGTTGGTGAACTGCATCCAGCTTAAGGGGTCACAGTGTGCAAAAGACACCATGGCACTGTACTGCAAAGGTATGAGATGAGACTTAAGGGTGGGAGAACATGAGGAGGGAGCCAGCGATGCAAGTCTCGCACTTCAGGTCAGAGGCTGAGATGGTTTCCCTGTAGTTTGAGTAGACCCTGGCAAAGAGGATGAACCCATTCTGGAAGTATCAACCCATGAGTTACTCTCTGCTCTACTCTTGGTGCCAGAGGAAAGGAGGTTGACTGCCAGTCAACGTCTTCTACTCTTATGGCTTGCAGAAGGAAATATGTCCATACTTAAACACTTAAAACTGTGGTTCCCCTCACCACACTGCCCCCAAAATAAGAGCGATAAGCAGTTCCTCCTTTTGTTTGTGCTAACCTTCCTTTTCTTTAGAAGCCACATACTAGACAGCAGTAGATAGCTATTTTGCAGAGAATCACTGTTCCAAATAAAACGAGAAACCTAGAAAGTAAAGTGCTTGATAGCAAAAGGATACCCCTGAAAAGGGTATGCCATTCACAGCTCTCTTATCTCAGGTTTATGTATATATTTTGTATATATATAAAGTGTTGGTGGCTTTTAGAGGTGAACAGTTCTCTTACTGTGTGAATTTGGGATCCATATGCTTGCTGGTCTGTTGCTGGTTTTGGTCTTTCTCAAGACAGGGTCTGTACAATGTTGGTGAGCACGCCAGTAAGGTCTTATTTTGGGTGCAATGTTTTATCTGCCTTTCATAGAAGTTGCATGTGGCTGGGATCTTCTTCCTTGTTATGCTGTGAAGAAGACTAGTTGCACTAACTCTGCTCTCTTTTTCTTCCTTTTCCATTGAACTTTATTGTTATCTTCCCATAACCATGTCTGACACTTCCATCATCTCCTTATATCCTTCCATCCTGTACTCTCCAAAATTTTACTTACAGTAATCATAGGAGGCAGTCTACAAGTGCAGTTGTGTTATCCTGTTGGAACACTCTGGATTGCCTGCTGCTGTCCACATCCTATGTTCAGTACGGACAATGTACACCGACAAACAAATGTGACCAATGTGTGCATTGAGCCGGTTTGGCTCATGTAGGCACAGCTGCCCGTGACAGTTTACAAGTAGTCTGCAGAGATGTTTCACACCCACCCCCCTGAAATTAATTTTGTTTTGTTGCAACACATTTTATCTGACCTGAACTTTCTCCGCATGTACACTTTATTTTTTTGCAAGTAAGCTTTGCCCGTGAAAGAAATTACAAAGAAGACAAATGGAAGTAAAGCTCATTGAAATACTAGCAAGTAATTTTGTCTTCTGCTGGCTTTCATCAGGGATAAAAGAATAACAAAACCACAGCAAAAATAGCAATAAAATTACTATGGGGGCTGCTAACATAATAGTGATAGAGGTCATTTAACTGTGGTCTTTCCTCTTATGTGATAATGTTGAGGTGGTTTATTTCTCCCTTCCTGGTGGGGTAGATCACTATTATCCACAATTTGTAGTGCACACCACGTGGAGGCTGGGGAGGAAAGGTGGTGTCTCAGAGGTTACACAAGGCCATGGAAGACCCGGCAACAGAATCCAAAGCGTCTGGACCACCCAGGGCCCTGCTCATGTACCACAAGCCATCAGGGGAAGATTAACTCTAAACCCTTTTGGTTGCTCTGTACAGTATAATCATCTAAATGAAATCAATGAATACTTGATTTGAGAGTCTCCCATTGCTCCATCCCTGCTGTTCCTAATGTTTGTTAACAGATTGCTTTGTGGTAGAGTGCAAAGGTGCCGCTCTATAAAACTGTAATGACTTCTGGAAAGGAAGTTGCCCTGTGTATTGCAGAAAGCACCATTCAGTTTTGATTGGAATGTGGGAAGTTGTACTGTTAGTACAGCCAGTTGGAATAAAAATTTCTGCTGTTACTGTTAAGATGAGATTTCCTTTTTCCTTGCTTTCTCTCTCTCCTTGTTTACTGATGGAATAGGAGTGTTCTCATTTGCCCTGGGCAGGGAGCTGGCACGTGGTAAGGTCTTGGCATGCCGAGGAAGAGGATCTTATTTTCTGTTGCCTGTCTTCCTCTATCTCTCACCCATCCTGTTTGCTACTCCCTTGACTTTCTCTTTGCTGTTGTTTCTTGGTCCTTGGGGCTTTTCTTGACAGTTCCCAGGCAACATTTTTTATCCTTTCTCACTCTCTAAGTTGAAAATTAAGTGTTCAGTGAGATGACTGGAGTTTCCCCTTGTGAGGGGGTTTGGTGGTACCAGATCTCACACTGCCTGGCTCCAGAAGCCATGGGACTGATGGGGAAAAAAAGAGGAAGAGATTGTGGCTGTAAATGAGCCCCAGCTGCACGAGTTTGTTTGCATAGCAAGGTGAAACTAATCTGAACAGATGCAATTATTCTGCTGTTGCTGCAAGTTGCATTTTCTCTCTTTTCTCCGTGGTGAAAGACCACTGGCCTTTGGGCTGGCAGCCCACGTTGCAGTAGGTCTGGTTACTGACAGGGTAGAAATGAAGATAATTTACAGCAGATCTATCAGATATCATTCATTGGACATCAGGTCTGTATAAACAGCTCTTGCCTCACTTTCCCTAAGACCTGTAGTTCATGAACTTCCAGGACTGTGTAGTGGCCTCTCTCTGCCCTGACATGTTAGACAGGGCTGACTGGCACACCAGAGGGTTGGCTAGTGAGCTGAGGCATGGGGTAAGGGCAGAGAGGGCACTGTGCAGTGCAGCAGCTTGCAAGCACACCACACATCCAGCTCCCTCCCCAAAATGAGTCCCCGGCATGCTCCTGACTGCTGCCTAACCCAGTCCCCTTCCCCTGTCAGGTGTGCCTGTGTGCCACATACCTCCCCCATCAGATAACAGCCTTGCTGCTGCCTTGTAACTGTGAGAAGAAGCTCGAGAGAATTGGTGACAAGGATAACAATTTTAAAATAATTTTGTTTCTGGTTTTTTAGATGTTTGTAATACTTCTTAATAGTAATACTTTAAACATAAAGTGTTTCATGGCACAGAAACTATTTGTGTCTTTATTTGTGCTTCTTGGCCAGTTTGCCAGAGCTTATAGTAATACTCCATAGGCCTTTTCTAGAAAATCAGTTTAACATGTTTGACACTTTGCCAGTGAACCAACTCTTCTGTGAAAACCCTCACAGGGCACTAAGGCTCACCCATTTAGATCCCTTTAAACCATTCTAGTCATAAAGTCACCTTTACTCCCCAGGTTTGGCAGTCTCAAAATGCTAGAGAGTAAAATAAATCTCACAGAATTTGGGGGTCTTAAGCTTGCTGTTTCTAGCTCATATTTCTGGGACTCCTGTCCTTTTTAGGGCCTGAAGCAAAGCCTGGTGAAATCAGCAGGAGTTTAGACAACCATCTTGCCTGTGTACTGGGTAAGACCTCACACCTCCAGTGAGGACTTGGCTACAGAGGAGACCCTTGCAGTTTACAAGTTACAACCAGGGACTCACACGTTCCTGTAAAAATACAGAAGGGGTCTGTGTTTTACAGAGATAATGAAAAGTGGAGAATTACTTCCTCTTTTCCCAGCAATTTTTCTACATACATACACATACGTACATACATATGTTGGCAAACCAATCTAGTATCCCAAGTCAATGAGTTATTGACAGGCTGATGACATGAACATTCACAGCTTTGAATCACTTCTTCTTTGAGAACATTTAAATAACTGCATTTTTGTTCAAGGAAATCTTGACTTGAAAACAAAAAGCCTGCAGAAAATCTGTATATTGTTAATTGCAAAAGATGGGTCTGCTGTGGTTTTCCATGCTGCTGATCATATATGGAATCCCAGATAACCAGCAGATCTGCTTTTATAATCATGTTGTGCAAGGAGTTCAGACTGAGTATTACTTGTAATTCTGTCATTTATCTCTACTGTTTCTTTATTAATGTCTTCAGTGTTCTTGGTCTGTCCTCGATCTTTCGTGTTTTGTGCTGATGCTTTATTACAGTGTTTTCCAAATTTTTGAAGTAAAAGTCTTTCAAGATGAACAACAGTCCCTCCTTGGGAACTGACTGAAAGCCAAATGATCTTTATTCATATAGCTATTGCCCTACACATCCCCTCTTTGGAAATCACTGTTCCATTGCATGCTATTGCTTCCTCGTCTCTACGTGGCTTGATGAGTAGTAAAATACAGTGTTGACATTTAAAATATTGTCACTGGCATGGTTGATGGGTGAGTGAATGACTGAGAGAGTTTCTTCCTTAGAGGTGATTTTTTGGGGCTCTCTGCAAATTCAGGCTCTAGCGATGGTTATTTTTTGTATCAGTTATGCTCACTGTGTATTCTTGAGCTTTGCTTTGCAAACAAAAATGAGGCTGTTCTTTTCATTATAGTTGCTATTGTCCATGCCCGTCCAGTGTCTTGTCCTTCAGCTGCCCCAAAAGATTTGTGCAGCACTTCGGAAATAACACTTAACTACATCACAGGAGTTAAATATGAAAAAATGTCATTCAGAGCTTGCATGGCCTTTACATGCCAGTCACAGACTGTCACCTAGGGTGTATTATCAGCTTGGATAAGCTTTCCATATTTTAGGTTCACAGTTTGTCACTACATTGTTCTTTTCATTGCTATGTCTTTGATCTCACAAAAAGCTCTGTGCTGATCAAGGAGTCTGTTGACACAGTCCCCTTTGCCCATGTGGGCTTTTGAGCTCATTACAGGGCGAAGGAAGGATCATGAAAGCAGAGCTTCAGAAAACACTGTAGTTGCCAAATAACGTAGCATTTCTAAAGCTGTTCGGTGTCTTACTGTGGGCTTCTGCTTCAGATCTGAGCTTTCACAGATTGCTGTCCACAGTGTTCTTTCATCAATGTAGCTGTGACAATACAGAAATATTAGCAGTACTTACTATTGTGGCAATGTAGAGGAATCCATTCCACATAGGAACTGCAATACAAGCAGAAAATAGATAGACCCTTTGCCCTTGAGGTTACTGTCTGAAGGTCTAGACTACAGAAGGTAAGTGGATACAGAGAGATGGGGAAGCAGAAAGAAATGAAGTTATGAGTGCTTATCGCCTAGCACAATTGCTGACACCTTTAGGTAGGTTTGCCTTCTGAAATCTGCTGTAGTTCCTCCAGCTTGGTCAGCAATCCCTGGTTGTTTCTGATGTCTTTGCTGGCAGCTGAGGTGCTAGCACAGAAGATCCTGGCCTGTTCTTCAGATTGTTTAGTGCTAGTGTCGGGAAGCCCCAGCTGTGTGGTTCTGGGCTCTGTACGCACATCAGCACAAGACAGTCACTGCCTGAAAGCACAGTCTAATAAAGTATAATGAAGATCACTGAATACACACTGTTTTAAAGTACGTGGCTGCTGTTCACATGAAACCTGAGAGTGAAATATGCACTGCATCAGCACTGTCTGAAATCACCAGCAGTCTGTTAATGCACTGTGCTAGTCAGTCCCGTTACAGCACAAGAGGGCTGAGATGGTTTTCCTTTCTAGTCCATGTGGAAAGGGAACTTCTGTTACTGATATTTATCAAGAGATACTTTTACAGTAAAAGTTACGGACAGTTAAAAGCATATCAGGAAGCAATACCTTGAGATTTCATATGGTTTGCAAATGGCATTTCCAATTCTGTATAAAAATTCAAGTATGTTTATAGAAAGTTTTTTGTGGTATTAATGGAAATTTCTGAATCTATACATATCCTTTCTCCAAACTGGCATAATTTTCATATGAGAAGAACTATCTATACGTCCTTGACTTGTCATTTATTAGAAAACTCAAAATCTTAATGGTTGACATTGAAGAAAAAAAGGGTCAAGATACAGGCAAAGTTCCTCTGTATTACAGAAGATTAAAAAAGGGGAATGGATTTGCTTCTAGTTATGCTAATTCATCACTCCAAGCAGGGTGTGATTGCATTCTGTCTAGTCAGTTGTTTTCTTCGTATCTTAAAGAAGAGATATGGCCAAAGTAAAGGACATTTGGAGATGGACAAGGAAAATAATTGAGTCACAGAGAGTCTTCTGTTTGAGGAGGAGTGGGAAAGATAGCGATTGTTTTAATTTAAAGCGACAAATACGAGAGGATGTGACAGTAGTGTACAGAATGATGAATGATACAGAGAAGGTGAATTGGGCGCTCTTGCTTGCCCTTTTGTAAGTACAGAAGCAGAGGGACATTCAATAAAGCTGAAAGGCAAAAATAGTAACACCATTTAAAGGGAATTTTTAAGCAGTGGCTACCTTGCTTCCACAAGCTCATCTTGTTTCTCCATGATGCTAGAGCATGTGTTGAGGGGGATGCAAAAGACCTCTAGAAAATTAATTCAGGTTGTTCTGCTAAGCAGATGTTGTGGGCATGCTGCAAAGACTACTGACTGGATTGGGTTATATGGCTTGTGTGAAGGAGCAGAACTAGTCAGGTAGTCTTAAAGAACCTTTTTACTCTTAAAAATAAGTGGAAGTTGCATAAGATATTAATATGTGTAATGAGACTATCCATACATTTGCTAGATAGAGTAAAGAAGTAACTATTCAAGGCAGAAATCTACTACTGATGGAAAGGATATTGCTCTGCACTTGACCCCCATGTGATTTTTTGCATGTCTCCCTGAATATCTGCTCGTGACCCTTTTATAAAAGGCTGATGTTCTGCCACATTGGCTCAGGGCTCTACTGTGAGGATGAAGCATCTGCCCATGAGGAAGTTGTAGGAAGTAGATTTATTTTTCCTGAATGTTCCTTTTTGGTGTTCTCTTGCTTTTGGATATTCCATTTATTATTCATCTTTAATTAATAAATTTGTATCAAGATCCAGAAGAAAATTTATTTTGATAAGTAGATTCTAGGGAACTTCAATGAATAGAGTAAATTTTATATGTACCTCTCCCATGCCATTCTTAGATAAAAAGGGGATGGTGAGACATGCAAATAAACGAGTGAGATCACTTTCTGGTTAGATTATTACAATATCTGTTTAGATACATTGCTACTTTTAGACTTGATTCCTGACACTCTTTTTGTAGATTTGCAATTATTTTATAATTCCTACTGTGTTATTTCATGTAGTAGAATCCTAATCCACCTGTGGTGATCATCACTTCAAAGCCTAGTTCCTGTGGTCATTCTGAGTGCTGTGTCTGCCTCGTTTCTAATGTCTGTGCCTAGTCCGTTGTGGTAAGGTTGGTGTTGTGATTAACACCTGGATCATGTCTGCAAGAGAGCCTTTCCTTTGCTGCCTCAGTTTCCCCCACTTTAAAACAGGTGAAACACCTTAGATTACATAGGGACTCACGATGATAAAGGGAAAAATGCATTTTTAGTAGTGTTTCCACATGTCTTGTAATTAGGTCTTTTTTCTCACTGACATAAGGTACATCACAAATGCATTTGCTGACATTCTCAGTATTAAACTTTGTGCAGCTATCGAGCATTTAAAATATTTACTATTCAACAAGAAAAGATGTATTTTTTTATGAATCATGTAAAGTATATAATTTGTAAAAGTTTGTAGGAGATACATTTGTGTGTCCGTGTGTGTGTACGTATGTGCTATGTATATGAACTGTACAGTTAAGAATGTATTTGCCCGCCACTGCAGTCCAGCTGCCTCTGAAATAGTTATGGATGTTATCTTGGCAGCCCTGAAATACCAACCTACAACACGGTGAAGAACAGTTTAGCCATTTAAAATTGCAGAGAAAATTTAATTGTAAATGTAATTACCTAGTCAGAGGTATGCAAATTTTATGTCTAAGCTTAAGTGAAAAGAAGCATTCAGTCTAATTTTTTGGCATTTGTCAAAAGCTCTCCAAAAACCATCTAGGCTGCAGGCTAAGCTGCCTTTCATAAATCTCAGCCGAAGACTTGCTGCTGACTTTTTAAGACTAAATTATTTCTATTGTTCTCAAGTAATTACATTTTTGTTGTTATCTGTGGAAAGAGCCCCACTGGGTTGAGCATGTAAGTATATGGGGGTGGGGGGAAGGAGGATTTGTGTTAGTTAAGTGGAGATGATAAAGCTGAAAATACAGCAGCAGGACATAAATCAGATTTTTTTTTTCCCTTTTTCTAGTTGGCTCGTCACAATAAAACATTGCAACAGATGCTGAAGCCAGGGTCAGATCCAGATGAAGGAGATGAAGCCTTGAGGTATTATGCCAATCATACGGCACAGATAGAGGTAAAGAATTACTCACTAGAAGATTGAATGTGAGACAAGTTTGCATCTTGTGCATGGTGTATCACCTCTTCTTAAGCTTCTGAACAGCAAAGCTTATTCAAATGGTGCAGATTATTTATGAGGAGGAGAAGGCTGAATAATACGCTTTTGGCTATGGGAGAAAAAGGCATGCACCTTTGTTAAAAGTGGCTCCAAATAATCATTTTACAGTAGCTTTCCTGTGTGTTACCAAACATGTTTTGTTAGGGAAATAATGACTGTGGATAGTAGCTGTGTCATGAAGTCAAGAATAATCTTGTATGGTACATCACTCAAATAAATAATCATGAGTTTCAAAGCCAGTGATGCTAACTGATGAAATTAAAAGCCTGGCTGCAGTACAAAGAGGTTTTGAAGTGGTGTAGACAGTCAGTATGGCTTTTGTTTAAAAGACCAAGGCTTGGCCTGGTTCATCAGTTCTGTTCTCTATTTTAAACTTTACCACTGCCATGGACTGAATTTAGATCAAGATCCACAGAGGTATTTAGGTTCTTAACTTTTATATCAGTTCCTGTGCTCTTACAGATTTCTTTGGATTATAGATACCAAGGTAGGAGTTAGGCACTGTAGTATCTCTAGTCCTTAGTGACTTTGTAAGAAGAATTTCTATGGTACAAAGGCAGCTGTTGCGAGAGACTGCAGTAAGAAGAGGCATCTGGCTCTCTCTTGGAAATGCTGTATTAAGTCAAAATTGGCCGAGTATGAAAACTGCACAGTATGGTTACACGCAGGCCTCGCCTGAATTTGAGCCAATCATTTTACCTTCAGTGGTCTCACAGGCTCCATCAATGTTGGACCTGAGTTTGTGTGTGTAGGGAGCAGTCTAAGTGCCTCAGGTCTGTATTATCCTGGCTGCTATCAAGACAGGCTGTGGCTGGGTTCTTCTGTTTCCCACCATCCTTTTTGCCTTGATACTGGTCACATTATTCCACCACAGGATAGATGGAAGCTCCATGGCTGTGGTTGTCCAGAGGGCAGCTCAGTGCTCGTCTTAACATATTTTCATACTTTGGGTGCTCCTCAGGTATCTCTTAGCAATTATCAGCCAAGTTATCTGGGTAGGTTGTAAATTGAGGCTTTAATCAAGCACTGTGGTCTGCTTTTATGTGGCCAGTACCTTCTTCCTGGTGTGGTTTCTGAAATCTCCTAAAACGTCATGGCTGCAAAGCCCATTCCTTGAGCAGATAAGGAGGTCTCTATTCTCAGGAAGGCTTTTTAAATGTCATTCTGTAGAGCAGCACATGTAGCCTACCTCTTCATTTCAGTCCCTGATGGAATTGGAGGTGTGCCATCAGCTTCCTTCACCCACCCCACCAAGTTAGCTGCTGGTCACATAGTCCCATTGCACAACTGCTGGCCTGAGACAAAACTATTTACTTAGGACACTTCAAAATAGCCTGTTCAAATTTCACGTACTGCACATGCCCATGGGCAGACACAAACATAATTATCCTTCATCTCTAATGCAAATGAACTTGAATATGTTACTCTTAAAAATGGCTTAAGACAGGTGGGTTTTTAGTATGTTCACATAATAAATACAGATTAACAGAGAGAAAGGAAGGTTCTTGAATGCAGGACCGAGACTGGAAAAATGAA
>VZTV01089549.1:0-12725 GCA_013400875.1 Anhinga rufa | reverse complement strand
GAACCCACCATTGCTGATACATCAAATGGATGTTTGCTGGTCACTGAAAGCACTCCTAGGCCTCTTTGGCATTTCAGATATAGCTCCCCTATATCAGGGTATCTCATTTGTTTGATTTGAGCGTCAAATAGTGGGTTCTTTTTCACTGGTGGCTGTACAGAGACATGGGTCTAAGAGTCAAGATGAGTTTCTGCCCATTCCTCTATTATTAATAATTCAGAGTCCATGATCAGAACAGGGAAGCAATTCTGATGACAGTGTAGTGAGATGGAATAAAATCTAGCTCACTTGACGATAACTCATTAGGCCCTGAAATACAAACAATGCAAAATCTTGGGTTTTGCCAAGTAAGCAGATAAAGACTGACAAGATATGGGTGCTGTCTGAGTAACAAGGAGCTATTTTTGCATGTTCACCTTCACATCTTATCTCATCATAGAAATAGACTCAAGGTGAGAAAATAATTTCGTAATCTGAGCAGAAAGCCCCTGAACTTCTGCACTGTTTACTGGGAGAGATTTGTTTCAATTTATTGCAAAATCAAAGCATTCCGAGTTAGAACATTTTTTAGATTTGGGGGAAGTTTGGGCCTAGTTTTTGCTTGAGACATATACTTGCCACATTATTTTCAGGCAGGCTTTTGAAGATAGAAAAGCAATTTTGCTTTGTTTTAGGATTGATTGGTTCAACTTCATTGTAACCTTCAAACAATGTATGCATTAATTTTTAAATAAAAGGGGAACTGTGAACAAGAAAAGATATCACAAAATGGTTGGAAAGTCACTGATCCTGAAAAAAAAAATTACATTTTATTTACAGATTGTTCGCCACGATAGAACGATGGAACAAATCGTCTTCCCTGTACCCAATATTTGTGAATTCCTCACTCGGGAATCCAAAAGTCGGGTATTCAATACAACAGAGAGAGATGAACAAGGGAGCAAAGTCAATGACTTCTTCCAACAGACAGAGGATCTATACAACGAGATGAAATGGCAAAAGAAAATTAGGAGTAAGTATTTCAATTTCAAAAAATAGCTTCATTATGCTAAAAAACTGCTTTTAAGCCTTCAAATTTAATAATGCAGTTTTCTCTGTTCACAGGCAAAACTGTTCAGGGCTTGAGAGTGTAGGTCAGCAGAGACGCTTGCATGACACCATAAAAGAGGCATAATAAGGAGCAGTTAGTAATATAAGTAATGTGTTCAAGATGATGTTTTGGACTCCAAAAGTTAAATTGAGGGATAGATGAACTGGGTGTAGTTCCACTAAACTCAATAGAGTTGCACCTAATTAAGCCAAGGCCCCTAATATTTAACAAAAACATGTGTAGCTGCATATTTGAGGTTTGCAGATTCTGAAAAAATCATTAAAAAACTTGTAAATGTCAGTCACTTAAAAACATCTCTCACCAGAACCTCAGCTGCTTTAAATCTGCCTGACTCTCATGGACTCAGTTCCCCTTTGCCAGTTCACATCAGTCTTGCTTGACTAGGCTGCAGTATGTCCCAGTCTGTTAGCCCATACTCGTATATGTCCCGTGGTAGTGGGAGAAGCATATGTAGCTCCTTAAGCTGCTTCCAGATCTGACAAGCATGGGCAAGATTACGGGGGAGAGATCAAAGCAGGGACCCAAAGAAGAGGTGCAGTGAAGCCAAGCCAGGTACCCCGAGTTTCTTGTTTAGTTCACTGGTGGGCGTTACAGTCACCGGACCTTGCCAGGAATGGGGCTTCTGCCACTGCTGATGTCCTGGGGACAGGAAGCTTCTGCCAGCTCAGCCACTATGAACTCTGCCCTTTGCTTTTGGAGCAGAAAATCAAGGCTGCAAACTAATTAAGCATCTACACTATCTTTGAGGGATAAAGAAGAAAGTTGTATTTTATACATGTATATATATAAAAATAAACTAGAGCGATCACTTCATTCACTGCTAAAATGTAGATGCCGTTGGGGTGGCACACATCAGCTACTCACAGCAGCATTATGCAATTGATTAGGAAAAAAGTGAAGAACTTTTTTCTCTGACCATCTGTGGTCAGAGCGGCAGGGAGTTTGGATAGTCAAAGCAATGTGGTTTAATGTAGCATCCTTAACGTGATGGAAACATGAATGTTGGTTGCAGTTTTTATAAATGTCAATTCCTGGGCTATAATTTTCAGAGGCAGTAGTAAGTTTTCAGTGTGAATCCTATTGGCCCAGGTCCGCTTGCCTTGGTGGCACTGTAAGAACTTGTCTGTACTGACAAACTGACCAAAATAGAAACTGAAAAATGAATGATTCCAGAATAACTCCCTATCTGCAGTCTATTTGGGAATAAAAGTCTCTATACTGTAGAAAAATTACTTTAGTAACAAAATCATATCTGTGGTTTTTGCTTAAGAAACACAAATAAAAGAGCCCAACCCTACACTTACATAGACCAGACCTGCCTAATGCTATAAGCAAAGAAAATTGGTTTATTTTTATTCAGAACAGAAATTCCTCAATTCCTTTCATCAGTGGAATGGCCCACAAGTCTCCATGTGTTTTTTATTTGAAAAGATAATACAGGTTGAGGCTCGGTTCATTCTTTAGCCAAGTGTCTGTTAGCATGCAGTCTGCATTGCTTAAATTGACACATGTCGTTTGCAATGGCTCCAAATCCTTAAATCTCAGTAGACAACAGCATAAGGTTATCACAATGAAATCTGAATATTTACCTAATCACAATTATAGTCTATTTAGACTAAAGCCCGAGACAGTCATATGCAGCTTAAGGAGTCTACTGTTTATAAAAAGTTAGCTGGGTGCAGGCAAGTCAAGAATATGCTTTGCATACTTGCAGGAGGCTCTCAGTACTTTAAAATCTAATTAACAGGAATACATCGTCTTCAAATAAACCTCTCTGGCTAGAAATTTTTTTCACACCATTGCACATAGAATCTTGTTTTAAATGTTCATTTAAACATATTGTAGTGCAGTTATATATATATGAAGTGCTTGCCTGGGTCTTAGTACCCTCTGATCTTGTTCATAGCCTTTTTTGCTGAATCTTTTATATGACTCTGGACACAAAATCTTAACCCTGTCTTGCCCTATTTCCCTTTTTAGTCTTTTCTGACTAGGTTATGGGTTCTTTGGGATATAGACTATTTCTGTTTATTTGTCAGCACTTCACATATGGAGAACCTGACTTCATTTGAGTCCTTTTGAGCAGGAGTACAGAGCTGTTTGTCAGCAGGTAACCGTGGGCATCTGAGGACCATGTAGGAAGTAGTCAGCTTCCATAGAATCCCAGTCAGACCAAATTTTACCTGTTCCCCAAACCAGAGCAAGATGTGTTTAGTTTGACAGAGGTGGGGAAAATACCGTTGTTCTGCAACCTTCCCTATTCCATTGTTCTTTGAATAATGTCATCAGTGTACTTGGTCCAAATGGGTCATCTGGATGACCCATTCTGGGTCTTCTGGTTGACTGGCATGCACAGTGCTAAAATCTGTTTGTTGGCTTGATTTTGTGTCTTCATACACAGAGGCTACAGTTTCAGATGCAGGTGGAAAAGACTCCTTCGCAAAAGACCCAATCCTAAAATCTTAGCAGAGGCAAAACTCTGATATATAGTAAACTGTATTGGGACCTTTGGATTAAAAGCTCTGCTTCAAACTATGTTTTATGGCAAACCTATGTTTAATATTTGTCTGGTTTAGTTAATTTTAAATATTTGTATATTTTCTTCATTAATCTGTATTTTTTAATACCTTTGAGGCCATTACTGATTGAGTTCCTGCCTACTTTCATTTCATTCATTGCTGCTTTTCTCCCTTCTCTAGATAATCCACCCCTGTTTTGGTTCTCCAGACACATCTCTCTCTGGGGAAGCATTTCTTTTAACCTTGCTGTATTCATCAATTTAGCAGTTGCTCTGTTCTACCCCTTTGGAGATGATGGAGATGAAGGCAAGTGGAGTTTGGTTTTATTTTTCCTTTTAATTTTAGATGCTTTTAATGCTAAGGTAACAGTTATATAAAACTGCATCTTCAGGTATGCTCATATCTGCAGAAGCCATTTAGTATCTTCTAAGTAGGTACCTGATGCTGTCTGAAATGTGGTAGTTGATCCGTGTATCACATGTCCCATGCAATGTGAAGTAAAATGCACAGAACATAGCTGCTAAGCTGAAGATTATCTAGATGATCTGAGCTAATTATTTTTCTTTTTTAATATTGCCATATTGCAGTGTACTACTGTGCACATTCAGTTACAGCTTTTGAGCTAAGGAAGCTGTCCCTGGCAGCAGAGGGCCAGAGATTCCTTAAAACTGACCATTTTGAACGACGTGCTGTCTTAAAAACATATGGAATGGAATTATTTGGTAACTAGCTTGTTGGGTTTTGACTATTTAGTTTGTTGCATTAAAAGGACCTAACTGTTTCAGGGGATAAATGCATTATATAAAAATATGCTTAAAATCTGTGATTCTGTCTCTGCTTCATCACATGTCCCAGGAAATATGGCAAATAATAAATTTCATTAAATAAATGCAGCAGACTAGCAGGAGGCCTCTTTGAATCCAAAACAAGCTTAATTGGGATAAAGGAAACTAAATAGTTCAGAATACTGGTAATGGGAGTACAGCCATTCACCTCTGGGTCTTTGATTTGTGTCCAGTCCAGTCAGTAATGTGACTGAAAGTCACCTCTGTCTGATGGCATGTGAACTGGGCTGGTGGAAGCAGTCCAGCTTCTAGTAGATACATGTGTTTTTCACAAACACCAGTTGGCAATAGCAAACATTCCTGTTGGCTGGCTAAACAGAAAGGCAGCAGATTAAAGTATATTGGCATGGAGACCGCGTTGCCCTTTCACCCTACAGGGTGGTCTCTGCAGGTCACGGCCCAGGCACCTCCGCAGCCTTGCACAGCGAAGTTTGCAGGGCTGTGCCATGTAAAACAGAAGCTTTTGTAGAACTTAGTGCTTTCCTGTTTGTAAACTGAAGAATCACTCAGAGTGCACACACATTACAGCCCATGCATGATGAGAGGAGAAATAAAGAGTTAAAAATAAACCTTTTAAGCTACTAAATTATAGCTAATCTATACTCACAGAAATCCTCTGGTCTGCAATCAGTAGGCGTTAATACTTACTTTGAACTGCAGATATATATAGTATTAGTTTAAGTGGTCCCAGTAATCCAGTGATTTCAGTGATAATGCATTCAGGATTGCAGTTCCTAGTGGTTGTAAAAGCAAAAGCGATTCCTGAGCAATAAACAATAAGTGTGGCCAAATGGGATTCGCAGGTAGCCTCCTTACTTCCAGCCTCCCCCTCCACCAAAACCTGATCTCGTAGCCAGTGTGTCTCCCATTTTTCCCTTTTGCCTTGTGTAAATCCCACCCCCCCTCCTCCCTGTACTCAGATATCTGAGGTGCCTGGGCTGAGACAATCATCCCAAGAATGCTGCCTTTCAGTAGATTTCTGCAGTTCTTACATCATATGACTTAAGTGAAATTGTGCTCCCGATGAGGACTCCTTGCCTCCGGCGTGCATGTCTGCACACATTACCAGTGTGGGTCCTGCAACGTGAAATTGTTTGACCTGCAGTAGGGAAGAAGGAAAAATTATTTGTTAAAGAAACACTTTGGCATCACCTTTCAGATCCACTTGGAAGTTATTTTTTAGGATCCATTAAAAGTTTCCAAATCTTGTTGGCAAAGAAACTGACGGAGCTGACCTTGAACCTCCTGCCAAGGATATAAACACTCCTGAACTTTGGAAAAGTTTGGATGCCATCTGAATGCTGAGGCTAGGGCCCCATCTCATTGTTTTCTAATCCCACTGAAGCTGCTCAGCTGTGTAGCTGTTGCCAAAGAGATAGCATGATTTGTATTGTGAGTCTAGCTAAATTTTCTATTCCCTTCTCCCCCGTCACTGACCTCTCGGTTCATCTGATAACAATAGAAGTCAGTATACAAGTGTGACAGTGCCCCAAGATCTGAATGTGCTTTTTATATCACAGCAACATGGTTGTGTTTCCAGGGCTTTAAGCAGAGGGAGGGAGGGAAAATAGGGGCATCACTCAAAACAGAGAGAGCCTGGAGCCAGCATCTTGCAGAGCAGCAAAGAGACTGACTCTGAAGGCAGTGGCGCACATGCCTGCAGGAGCTCAGCAAGACACGGGACCCGCTGCCTCCCCAGGAGCAAGGCACAGCTATTCAGCTGCTCTCGGCAATGCAGATGCTGCCTGTTCCTGCTGAGGTCCCTGTGGCTGCCCCCCGCTGTGGCAAGTGCCTCACTCCCGTGTAGAGGCAGAGGCTCCCGCTGAACACCCGCAGCCATTCAGCTGAAAGCTGCTTTTCTAAAACAGGGGCACCCCAGTTCTGTTGGGAATCGGAACGTGACACTGCAGCGTGGTGCCAGTTGCTGCACCACCCCGAGGACCCGCTATTTCTGTAGCTGAGCAATCATGGAATTAGGCTGGAGGAGCCCTAATGATCCCTGCAGAAGGGAGCTGATTAGTAGCTTGCTCCAGGAGAAGGGTAAACTGTTTCATCTCTGAGCACTCCTCGGATTTTAATGGAAATTTCATTAGCTGCTCTTATTATTACCTGTGCAAAATTCAACAGTTCTATGGTAATAATAGTTCTTGCTGCAATTAGGGCAAGTTGTGGTCAGCAGTTGTGATGCATGCTTTTTGTTAGCTATATTGGCAAAGGAATTGATCTTTTGGATCTGTTTCTTGGTGAAAAATGGACCCTCCAAAGATGCTTTTCTCAAATCGCCTTTTCTCCTCTATACAGGCACGCTCTCTCCGTTGTTTTCACTCCTCCTTTGGATAGCAGTGGCGTTTTGTACAGCAATGCTGTTTTTCATCTCCAAGCCTGTTGGTATTCGACCCTTTTTGGTGTCTGTTATTCTCAGGTCTATATATACTATAGGGCTTGGTCCTACCTTGATACTTCTTGGTGCTGCTAATGTAAGTACTTAAAAAGCAAGCAGAATTTCCCTTTCGACAAAAGTGGAGATATTAAGGGTCTCCTATTAAAAAAAGCCCTTGATCAGTGCTGTGCAAAGAATTTCTTTTTCTGGTTCACTGGTTAAGCCAAAAAAATAAATAATTTCCAGTCATCCTGAAACAGCAGACTCAGCAGAAATGGGAAGCTAAGAAAAAAAGCTGTTTTGGTTTTGTGCATATGCAAATATTTTAAAAATAAAAACAATATGAAATTTAATTAAATAGTGCCAAAAAGGGGGAATCAAATTTACAGTTTCTTATGTTAAAAGAATAATTCTCTACCAATATGCTCAGCAAAAGTGATGCAAATTTGTAAGATGTTTCTGCAAGCTTAAATATATTTTTGAGGAAAAAAAAAGTTTTTTAAATTAAAAGTTCTCTCAGCCCTTTTCCAGATCTCTTAACTCAGATATTAATAAATTTGCATGTTTACTGAGCTTGGTAAGATATATAGTCATGCTCACAAGTCATCTATTTAGATCTCTGCCTGACTGCTCCAGCTCTAATTCACCTTAACACCAAGTAGCAAAGTATTGGGCTATTTGCCACCAGTTCTGTGAGAATTTCATATACTTAGAAGTACCCAGACATAGTCAAAGGTAAAGGCAAGTAAGCTGTGCTCGCCCATGTCAAACTTGTGAAAGAAAAAAGCATGTTGAGTCCTCATTGCTTGTCCTAGACTACCAAACAGATGAGGTTAGCCCGTTTTGTATTTACTTCTGCACTGCTGTTCATGTGCAGGTGAAGCTCAGAGCAACGGAGAACCTGATGCTGTTGCTAAAATGCTATACTCCAAAAATGCCCCCAGTATTTATTTTTAGGGATTTTATATTGAAAAACATGATCTGAAGGAAATGGTAGATCTCGCACACACCCCACACATTCTGTCGTGTTACTGTTGTTCTCTTTGTAATAGCATGCCTAGCTGCTCTTACATAGTCTCGAGTCTAAACTCAAAATTGTTAGGAATTCACTCCCCGGTTGTTTTTTGTAATGCCTTATGACATTAATCCCACCCTGCCTACTTGCTGATGTTATAGAAATAAAGCACAATGTAAGGAGGCACAATGCAGTGTTAGAGGGGTGATGTACTTCCACTTGCTCTCATGGGCTCGTTCCCAGTGGACCTTGGGAGTTCAGTTTCTCTCATCTGACTCCAGCTATCTAAAAGTTGAGCATTTAGTCAAAGCAACCTATCTAGACTTTTCGCACGCTGCAGCAATGCAAACAAATAAATAACAGGATTTTTCTGATGGAATAAACCTAGCCTTTGTTTCCCCCGACAGCTCTGTAACAAAATAGTGTTTCTGGTGAGCTTTGTTGGGAACCGTGGAACTTTCACCCGTGGCTACAGAGCAGTCATCATGGACATGGCTTTTCTCTATCATGTAGCATATGTCCTGGTCTGCATGCTGGGCCTCTGCGTGCACGAATTCTTCTATAGTTTCCTGGTAAGTATGTGCTTCTGTGGAGGGGAAAACTTTGCAGAAATAGAAAATACCGTTTACCCATGCAGCTGTCTTCAATTTCTTCCTGACAATCGAGCCAAATCATGTGTATTTTTAGCACACCGTTGTGTTGCTGCCCCTTAGGAGCTGCTGTTTTCATTAGAACCTGTTTCTGTTAAGACTTATTTTATCTGGTTTAGAGTTGAAAGTTTGGTCATTTCTTTTCAGACAATCATCATACAGCCCACTCCTTTTTCCCACCCCTCCCCAGCATACATATATTCTGTGTACATTGTTCCTGTATCAAGTGTCAGTCATAATCTCTCTGGGACAGGAGTTGCCCACTGGTGTGTGCATCATACTTATACCAGAAGATCCCATTCCTCNAACAACATGCCTCTGGTGGAGCAGGAAGATTCATCACTTTAAATGTATCCCACTTTCATTTTCTTTTGTTGCCATTACCCAGATGGAATGCCTTTTTATAATATGATACAGGTGCAATGAAAATGAATCATACAAAATTATGCTAAACTCAGCTAACTGCTCCCTTCATGCTGAATAGCAGTAAAAGGTGTTTCACTGCTCTTGTTTTCTAATCCTTTTGCTTTATACTGGAGCGTGTGAAACTTGTAGGGAGACTGACTAAATTGTGGTCACTTACATGGGTTCACTTTCCTGTTGTATTTTTCTCAGCTTCCTGAAGAGTGGTGAGCTCCCAGCATCTGAGAGAGGCATGTTAAGCACGTGAAAATTTTCAGGGGTTCCGTCCTTACTCTGGTAGTGCTTCTGCTGGAGTCAGGCTTTCCAGATCTTGATATTAAAGTCAGCTTCACAGTTTGGGCAGATTTCAAAGGAGCTGAGACTTTGTGCCTGTAGCTGCAGGACACTTTTCAAATGGATGGTACTCTCCTGATTAAAAAATGCACAGGAAATTAATTATCTGTTATTCCTTCAATGAGTAAGGTGATCTCTACCTTAAAATACTTTCCAAAGTGCCAAGTAGTTTAAGAAACATTTTATGTACCTACTTTTTTCAGTGACTATTGACATACGTCCATGATTCATGGATGTTATAATTGTCCACGTTGCCAAGTTGCTTCCAGGTGTTCACTTTGTAGTGGAAATATTCTAAACCCTAATATTTTTTCCTCATTTTAAGAACTGTCTTGTACAGAATGAATGATAACTGTCTTTCCTCTTTCTTCCTTTATTATTAATCCTTTCACAAAGCTGTGGATTTCAGATCTTGTGAATTGTGACTAATACCTTCTTCTGTGGACCATTTTGATAAATCATAGTGTGTCACTTTATGTCTGTAATCTGTGTGTTTTGAAGTGGAAATACATACATTATAGGTAAGGTCCAAAGCTCTATAGAACATCAATGGAATTGCAAGAGGAAAAAAAGCTATAGTTTCTTGAAAAGCTCTTAGCATGTTTAATTGCTATTTTAGGCCTTTGACATTTAAAGCGGTATTATGTTAATGTATACTTTTCTTTAAAGTTAAATACCAGGAAAGCATATAGTGCCGTGTAAAGAAGAATAGAAGTTTCTAGTTTTATACAAACAATGCAGTGAATTTAACTTTGTCCTAAAAAGAGGTGACCATGATCCTCGTACATGTGAGTGAATTTTAAACGATGCCATGAGCTCAAAGAAACAGTTTACAGACATGTAATTACTTGCATATATGAGTGCATTTTTGAGTTGCAACCCATGCATGTTGGGAGATAACATGAAAAATTAACTTGTAGATGTAGATCCATAGTATGAAGAGACTGGTTGTTAATTTTAATCTAGCCTGGTTTTGAACATGGGGAAACAATGGATTGCGTTGGTAACCGTACCCACATCTAGATCAGGCTCATATATAATACATACTTCATGGCTTTGGAATTTGCTATAATCTATCTTAAAACTTGAAGTTCTGTGCTAGATTTTCTCCCCCTATAAGAAAGAATGCCCAGTTCCTACTCAAATCAATGTGAATTGTGTGTTTATGAAGCTGAGAATTTAGAACATGACTAGATGTATGTTTCAGTAGTTTAGATTGTTTTCCTATGTAGCATCATTTTTCCTCTACTCTCTGCTTTTCTCAGCTGTTTGATCTGGTCTACAGAGAAGAGACTTTGCTAAATGTGATAAAAAGTGTTACCCGGAATGGTCGTTCCATTATCCTCACTGCAGTGCTAGCACTCATCCTAGTTTATCTCTTCTCCATCATTGGGTTCCTCTTCTTGAAAGATGACTTTATCATGGAGGTTGACAGATTGAAAATCAGGACCCCTGTTGCAGGTATTGTTTTTTATAGTAAAATTTGTTTCTGACATACACCTTTTCTATCTGTCTAACCTAACTTTCCTCTAAGGAAATTTAATTCTTTTATTTTTATCTGTGGGAGCAGAAATAACTCCGTATACCTTAGGACTAAATTAAGTCTCTAGGTAAAATCTAATGCTCAGGGTTGTTTTAGGCTAGGTTTATCTGTGAAATACTAAAATCTAACACACACACTTGATTTTTTTACATTTTCTTTTCTAACTCATGCTACTAGAGGAAAAAACAAAACTATGTTTCTTAAGAGTTTGGAAGAGCAACTCAAAGTGGATTCTATTCATTCTCTACCCACCTTAAAAGCAGCTTATAGTATTTTCTGTGTACTGCATGAGGCGTGTGATCTTAACATGTCCAGTAGATGTATTCATTTGATTACTTTTTAAGCTTCATCCAGCAGAAATTTATTACAAAATCCACACTCCTGCTGATAGGACATTTCCTGGGGTATCTTTTAAATTCAGTGTGTATTTCACAAACATCACTGTTAGTCTATAATCCTGGCTTCAGTAAAATCGTGGGGGTGTTTTCAACCAGTTTTAGAAAGGCCAGGATTTCAGCTTTCTGGAATGAGAGATTTTACCAATGTGGAGAGAGCATTACAGACTTGCTTTGCTAGAAAGAAAGCAAGGTCTGGTCTGTTGAGATCTTTGTATATGCTGTCAACCAGCCTGCTGGAAGCACGAGCAGAGAAGTAACTGCATAGAAATACCTGAGAAGAGCTTGTGATTAAATTCACAGAGGCATGATTTTCCCAAATGCTGAGCTCTTCAGACCTGTACACAAGCACAGAAGAATTAGGGGGGTCCACCCCAGACGGTGAGCACTTGGTATTTGCCAGCTCTTTCCTATATTTGTTATTTCAGGACCTAAAGCACACAAACAAGGCAAAGCTCATTCAAGACTCAGGGGCGTGGTGGATTCATATAGCTGTTTTGATACCATATGAAAAAAAAAGGAACCTGATGGATTTCTTTAACAAACATTGCTTTTTGCCACTGATCATCTTAAAAGGGCTAAGTTGGCTTATATGTGACTTACCATTCATTTTGGAGACAGAATTTATGATCTGAAGTTTCACTTTGAAAGATAATTTTGGCTATCATAGAAGAACGGCTGTGAGGCTACACGCAGCACTGGTCTGGTCCAGTGCAGTAGTTCCTGTGTGTTTGTGTTTCTTCTGTTGGGTTCTTGGCAGATTTTTGTGGTGTGGGTTCTTGCTGGCCAGATTCTTGCTGGCTTTATACATAGCCATTCCTGACCAAAAACTCATCAAGAAAATATGCTGATGATATACTGATGGAGCACTATGCATCCCAAGACAAGTGCTTTAAATTTTTTCTTTATAAAGTAGCACGAAGAGAAAATCAGAGCGGATGTTTTCTGTCTTACACAGATTGTCTTAGACTGTTACTTTAGTTGTATGATTTTGCCTTCATTTTTTTCTCCTTAAACCATTTTGTAACTCTGATTTGAAATGCAGAAAATTGTTGAAGATGCACAAGATAAAATTGGTTTGATAAAATCAAGCTGATGTACACATTTACCCACTTTGGGAATGTTAAATTAGTGTTTTACACAAACCTATACATATTTACAAATGAGTACCAAACTGTGTTATAATCCTTGAAAACTCTTAAATATTCTACATTCAGGATAACTGAACATCAGCTTGGTGTCCTTCTTGTCAGCTTTTGTGAATAATTTATCTAATGGTTTTAAAACTGACATTATTTTCATATCTGACAGTTGTTTCTTGCTTTGAATATATTTTGTTCTAACCAGAAGTAGCAGCATTTGATGTAGATTCATTAATTTCAGGAGATGAAATGGGAATAGCTGTGATATACAGTAAATATAAAGCTGTGGGGTTTTTTTGTTCCTTATGATTGCTTTGAGCTGTTGAGGCTGAGGAAGAAGGAATTTGTGGTATAATTTGTTCTGCGTTT
>VZTV01089525.1:3389-14726 GCA_013400875.1 Anhinga rufa | reverse complement strand
CTTTAGCTACCAGCTTTATAAGTACATCACACTTTTGGATTCCACCATTGGTCTAAGGCTACCTCTTTCCCCCTGCACAGGAAAGCAGCTGAGAAAGAACCAGTGCCATTTCTTTGGTGTAGAAATTCAGGGGATTTCAAATAAGGTATAATTAGTTAAGTGATTAGTATCTTCAGGCCACATTGGCAGAAGACCTCAAGCAATGGAGGATGTTACCAGCTCCTCAGCATACATCAGCCAATGCGACCCTCCATAACTGAATGCTTTGTTACTTTTTTCATCCAATTTGATCATTAAGACTGCTTGGTGTGAACAGAACATTTGCAGCTAGATACAAGAAAATGGTAAACTTCTAGTAAAAGAGGTAGATTTTTCCAAAAGTTACATCTAGGCAATACTCTCCTCTATCTAGGAGCATAAAAGGATCATCTGATACTTCTAAAAAATCTTGGGTTACAGAGACCCTCAAAAACAACAGTCCCAGCATTTGACAGTGACATCTCAAAATACCAGTTCCTCTCTGATAAAAAGAGATATTAGGCTGCGGTCATAAAGGATGAAAAATGAATACATGATAACAATCAGTCATAAATATCAGACCATCTTTTAAATTACAAAGCTGTGACCACTAATTAAGGAAAACATCTGATGTATTTTGTTCATCTGCTTTTCATTAAAGCTGATCAAACAAGATCATTAAATGCTTATGAAAATATTACATTTTTAGGAAATTCCTGCTTAATTTTCAACACATTAACTGCTCAGATTTTATTTTTTCATTTTTTAAGTAAGTAGAAATACCTTCTCAACAAATGAGCTAACTCTGTCATGTGGGGAAATAAATAAGCAAGCCGTGCTACGAATAAGGTCTAGTCTTCACATATTTCAGTACTTGTTTGTACTGAAGGACACGCTACCCTCTATCAAAGAGGGTATTTACTCCTGCAAACATTCCTCCAACTCGTTGGATTGACATATCAATTTTACTTTGAGATGCCAGGGCCAGCATGAATGCTTGGTAGCGGCAAGGGTGCTTTAGAGTCACACAGCATCACAGTACTAGCAATAAGCAAAATGAAAAACAAATCAGGTACAGTAAGTTAAAAAAATTAAATTACTTCATTCTAAGCTTTGGAATACCAATAAGGCTGGCCATTCTCACACTGAAAACCAGAGAGAGCTAGAGAAAGCATTCAGGAGAGGAAGAAGATTAATCACATAGTTATACAACACACTGAATTAATCTAGTCTCATCACAAATTATAAATCTACTATACTGTAACTCTGCTTTTAAATTGGGTCACCAAGGTAAGATTCTCAGCAAGATGATAATCTGTATTAACAAGGAAAAAAATAAAATTGGGCTCTTCATTTTACTGTTTATATCATTCTTGCATTAGCAAGAGTGTCTTACACTTCATTATGCCAACAGTAATACGTCTGTATTAGAAAGGACAATAATCACTGTGTCTACCTACAGTAGCTGTCATATCTATAAAGAATTAGTACTACTAGAGTTACACTACTCAACGATAGTCAGCATTAAGAGCGACAGCAAGAGGACTGAAATAGGACTATTGTTCAAAGAGACTTAGTACAAATCATGTAACTAGTCATTTACTACGTGGCAATTTGCAGAGATCACAGGCTAAGTGTGCTACTACCCATAGTACTTACCTGCTCCTGTAGATTACTGTGTAACTACACTTAGTAGATCCATATGCAATTACCATGCAGCCTGCACTGAAGTTTAGAACATACAAATAATCATTAAATGTCAGCTCTGCCATGACACGATACTCACCATGGATTTTTATTTTTTTTTTATCTTGGCCTGTTTCACCTCCTTCTATTATAAACCCTGGCTTAGCTCCTGAACTGGGCACACTGATTCACTATTTCCAGCTAGCAGAGTTTCTGAATCTTGCCCATTAATTTAAAGGTGATATCCACCTCTGACACCCTCAGATGAGAAGCAGAAGGGAGACTTCACCTCCTTGTCCCTTGCTTTTTCTTTCATGAGATGCTGTGCCTAGACTTTCACAAGATGCATCTCTAGACTTTAATTCACTTGGTGCAGCGCTAAACGCATAGCAAAACTTAAGGCTTTTGCCATGACACAAAATGTTCGTGGATTTATTCCACATAATTGTCAGAGACCTGCAAGAAAGACTGCCTAAGGTTTGTAGAATCTCTGTCCTTGGAGATATTCAGAAGCTGTCTGGACATGGTCCTGGGCCACCTGCTCAAGCAGGGGTTTGAACAAAATGACCTCCAGAGGCCTCTCCAACCTCAGTCATTCTGTAATTCTGTGAAAGATGAAGTTCTAGTTGCTTCTGGTTTTAAGTATGGAAAAATCAACTGCACAAGGAACTAACCCCTGGATAGCTATCTTTGGACAACCAGTTCTCTGAAGCAACAGTAAAAATTACTCAGCTGCTAATGCAGGAGAAATATTTCCAGCACTATTAACAAAATTGCTCTTGGGTGCAATTCAATTTAAGGTTTTGACTTCATCTACTCTAGTTTTCATACCCTTTAGAAGCAATGCTGGAAAAGTTATTAACAGGGACCGTAACCACTTCCTTATATTAACGCAGCAAAATTCTGGGAAGAAACTTCACTAAAGGAAATCTACATCCTATAGATTTAGTCCAAGACGCTTGTGGATCACGTTTTCATAGAGTTATTGTGAAGATACAAAAGCAGACTATGCTAACCATTTTGCAATGCAAAACCTCAGTGTCCAATGTAAAAAAAAAAATCCCTTCTAATTAAGTGAGGTGGGTTAAATGTTGATTAAAAGAATTTCAAAAACATGTAACAAAACCATTACAAATTCTTGGATCTGAAAGCACACATAGATACGTGATACATGTGTCCAACATCTTAAAAATTCAACAAACAACCTGAAGCTCACCTGAGACTGCGAGAGCGAGGCCTCAAGGCTGGAGAATGGCGCCCTTCCTCATCAGTGATGCTCTCGGTACTGAAATGCTTTGTCAGGAAATGAAGTTCATCTGCCGTGGGCTGAAAGGGCAGCTGGTGCAGCTTCTCCTGAGATGAGCATGATGACTGAGTACAGAAAAAAATACAGAAAAGAAATGCACTAAACGCATGCATAGGGGTCAGCTAATGAATGGAGAGGAACGGATTCTGCCAGACACTGCACACTCCAGCGGAAAAGAAAGCTACTTATCAGACCAGGTGCCTCTTTTTATTGTTCTCATTAGGGTAAGCCAACCCTTATGTACAATGACAGAGCTGGTGAGATCAGGAAAACTTTGGGGGAAGGCTAGAACACCCCTGCATTCAATTCTGGAACTATTACATCTGATCATGCAAGTAATTAACTACCAGGAGGCAGAAAGGAAGGTACTTGAGTACCAGTGATACTCTGGAAAGGACAAGGAGGTTCCTGGAGTGGTGAGCAACTTTCTTTCCTTTTCCCTCATGCTCTCTTAGCTCAGGAGTTTCACTGGCATGCAGAATGCTATGGAGCTGTGTAGACGTGAGAGTTTTTGCTGATTATTGGCTCTCATTGGAAATTGCTATTGTGAATGGTCAAGATTTTATTTCTCCCTTCCTTTACTCATCAGGCTTCTTCTCTAACCAAGTAGGCAATAATAAAATGAAAGTAGC
This sequence comes from Anhinga rufa, assembly GCA_013400875.1. Classification (NCBI taxonomy): domain Eukaryota; kingdom Metazoa; phylum Chordata; class Aves; order Suliformes; family Anhingidae; genus Anhinga; species Anhinga rufa. The sequence goes on along the minus strand of VZTV01089525.1, from coordinate 11,084 downwards.
TGACTTTGCAGAGTTGTAAGATAAACAGAGTTTCTTGTTATAAACAGCTTATTAATCTTCAAAAAAGTTGATGCATTTATATGACACACGTTCTGTGATAATGATAGACATGAAACTGTTTTAATTCTTGAGCCTCAAGAAACCTATGTTTTATATGATGTATTATAACATCAAATGTTGGATGTTCCAGGGGAAAAAAATGTAGTTCAACTAACAAATGCATTTCTTCTTGCGTGATTTTTCAATACCCCTCTCCATTTTACAGAAGTTAGACAGAGAGTCTGGGTATTTGATAGCCCCTTTGCCCACAGCTACTCTGCTGTGCACACTGCTTATGCCAAATATGGGGAAGATTCTCGCCCTGTAGTACAGAATTATGTACTGTTTGAGTTTCAGAGCTTTCTTTGATGTCTGTCTTTGTGTCTTACACAATACAAGGAGCGGGAAGAAGTACCCGCCTATGAAAAAACAGCAACACTTTTCAAAGAAAGGGTACGTGTCAGTTGACATCCATGCGTGACGAACAACGCGAATCCTGCAATAGAGCAGGAATTACTAAAGAGACTGTCTTACAAACCTGCATTAGCAGGTATTCAAGTTCTGGCATTACAAACACTTGTCTTATTAAAAAAAAGAATTAAACTAAAACTACCACAAGAAGGAAGGTTAGCACATAGTTACTAGTTACTAAAGTTAAAAAAAAAATCAAAACTGATGTTCTAGAAAAAGTATTAAAAACTTTATGTCTCCCAACAGCAAAATCACTGGGGAAGCAGCACTAGTCAACTCATGTATGACCCAAAAAAAATCCTCCTTCCACTTTCTCTCCTTAAAAGCAATCAGATCACAAAGTTCATAATTCCAGAGAATAATTAAAAAGAGCCCTGAAATAAAGACCATGACAAGAAATGGACTTTACTCTGCCACGGGCTTCTCTAACAGTCTTAAGGCATACTTTTTCAATGAAGAAGTGTGAAAGCAAAGTGAAACACTTGTGAAGTGTTGATTTTTAAGTAGTCACATCATTGTATTAAATATTAAAAATCAGACTAATACAAACCTCCCCCTGGTGTCTTAATTACAAATGCTGAATTAGTCAACTCTTCTCTAGTAAACAAATTCAAGCTAATACTATAGTACCCTATATATTAACTCTGCATGTAAAAATTAATAGCAGAATAGATGTTTAAAAATAATCATATATTGGCCCACTCAACTGACGGTTCTATATTCATCTAACTTGAAAGAAAGTCTTCTCCAGCTTTTTCAGTGTTTGTCTGATGAGATGTATCTGGTCTTCCTGATTTGTATGAAAAGGGTAAACGTGCATTGTTTAGAAGTGTCATCCCTCATTTGGAGGCAAAAAGTAAAGCATAACCTACAGGTTTCCACTGACCATAGAGTAATAGGTAAATGTCTTGGTTTGTTCAGTTGGTTGGTTGGTTGGTAGAGCAGCTGATCTATGACCACAGGGATGCAGGTCAGCTCTAGCTGCCCTACAGAAACTCAGGCCAGCAGAACCTGAACTGATGCTCTTCTTGATATTTCATTTCCTGCTGATACATACACTAGAAAGGTCTACCTTCTTCCTTCCATCTTGCTTGAAAAAGAAATGTAATCTAGAGGACTGATCACACCAAATGGACGCCCAAAATTCTGTTAAATTTGCATCTACAGCATTAATTCATTTTGCCCTTTGACAATTCCCTTGACTACTTCTTACTTCAACTTTAAATTCTACACAGGAGTAATACTGCTTATCGACTTCAGAGGTGTTATTCTGATCAATTCAAATTAATTCTTGTCTATGAAATACTACAACAGCATTGTCATAGACAAGTAGTCAGTAGGATTGGTTTAGAAATGTAGTACCAAGTTTAATAGCTCCAAGAAATGTATCACTACTTGCTAAACAGCCCATTTAAATGTCTTTCTGAGCGCGTAACACTGAACCTGCAAAAGGACAAAAGATTAGAGACTCAGCCATTTTGGGGGAAAAAAAAAAAAGTCTTGGAATTACAGGTTGTAATCTAACTATTTCCTGCAGGAAGGTGAATTGAGATCTACATATGACTATCACTTCGTGTTTCTCATTATACTGCCTTGTTTTCTCTGCTCCTTACAACCTTTTAATACTTATACCATTTGAACTGATGCTTTCTATGAGACATGTCTATCTCAGATTTGTTGTTTGGTTGGGTTTTTTTTTCTGGAAAAATCTCAATCAAAATAATCTAGCTATTCCTGGGAACATGACAAGAGACAAATATGCTTCTTTCCCATGTCAGAAAGCTGAGAACTTTATAAAAGTAGCTTTAATGTCCCTATTTCAAAGCAAGGACTGATACTTCCAACATATTATTTTTGTTAGATTTGCTCTCTCCATGGGTATCTACCCAAAGGCTGGTCAAACTATAAACTCCTGAAAAACTTATGATCACACCTGCAGGATAGAAAGACTTATGCACTACAGGCAATTTGGTCCAAAGGTGTCATCTTCACACACATCTTGGAAGTTCTTACAGTGACAACCAATGATTGAACTATTTGTGTATCATCTATACAGAAAGTAACTATACTTACTCCATGCTCTCACAGCTTGCACCCAGAAGAGGTCCTAGCTATGGTTTATGCCCATATTTAAGCTAAGACTGTAAAGGCACCCTGGTTTTGGCTGGGATAGTTAATTTTCTTCACAGTAGCTAGTATGGGGCCGTGTTTTGGATTTGTGCTGGGAACAGTGTTGATAAGATGGGGATGTTTTAGTTACTGCTGAGCAGGGCTTACACAGAGCCAAGGCCTTTTCTGCTCCTCACCCCACCCCACCAGTGAGCAGGCTGGGGGTGCACAAGAAGCTGGGAGGGGACACAGCCGGGACAGCTGACCCCAACTGACCCCAGGGATGTCCCACACCATATGACGTCATGCTCAGTGTATAAAGCTGGGGGAAGAAGGAGGAAGCTGGGGACATTCGGAGTGATGGCGTTTGTCTTCCCAAGTAATGGTTACGCGTGATGGAGCCCTGCTTTCCCGGAGATGGCTGAACGCCTGCCTGTCCATGGGAAGTAGCGACTGAATTCCTTGTTTTGCTTTGCTTGTGCCCGCGGCTTTTGCTTTGCCTGTTAAACTGCCTTTATCTCAACCCACGAGTTTTGTCACTTTTAGTCTTCTGATCCTCTCCCCCATCCCACTGGGGAAGAGTGAGCGAGTGGCTGCGTGGGACTTGGCTGCTGACTTGGGCTAAAGCACAACAAAAGGCAAAAGCAGAGCTCCTTTTGAACAACTGCTCTCAGGTGCTTGAATATATAATATTGCTTGGCAGTGAAACCAGGGGCATCTTTTTCATGTTGATAATGCAATCTTTTCCCACATTTTTCTGTGCTCCTGCCCATATAGCTGTACACACACACGGAGACTTCTCCCACGGGAGACTGTAATCAAGTCACCTGCCTTCTAAAGAAACCAAACCAACAAAAAAACAATTGTCTTGAAGAACAAAAAATAACAAATTGTGGAAATTGTGCAAACTAGAGTCTGCAGGACTGTGTCTGAACATATGAAGCTATAGAGATGAGATTAACATTGCAAAATCAAATTTTAATCATACCACTTTATACTAAAAGGAAACTTTTTACTTCAATTTCTTCTCTTGCTATATAACTGAATTTTAACACTCACCTCCTAAGGAATTGTGATGATAAATTTGTGTTTGAGAGGCACTAGAAAGTTTATGGATGAACTTAATAGAACAGCTCACAAGGGAAACAATGATACTACATTCAGTGTAGGATTTGCATAACATGGAGTACTGAGTCCTAATTAATGCAGTTATTACAATTATTTGGAACACACTCTAAATAGTACATATAAAACAAAATGATCAATAGAAGTATTACGGAAAGAGGCAGTGATATGTGACCACATAGTTGAAGTCTCTCACCATAACACACAGACAAAAGTGTGTTACATTAAGTCTGTACTTAATGTAGGTACTTCAGGTAGCCTGAACATTTCTAATTTTTCTATGCTTGGCTTTGCACGGTTGTTATGTGGATAACTGCAACATCTAGTTTGCATAAACTAAAGAGTAAGATTCATTGTATGAAGTATCTGAGAGTTATAAGGGTTAACACAGTGCTCCTACCTTACTGCTATTAATGACATACTAGCCTTTTGAAAGCACAGAATCAAGCAAACTGCAGCCAGCCTTTTAATGTTGTGTAAGAACTGAAAAGCTTCATTAGGAGGTTCAAATTATTGGAGTTGAGTAACAGATGTGCATTATCAGTTTTTCTTTCTGCTAGCCTGTTAGCAGAAGTTTTCATACGAGGAACTTGAAAACAGACAAGAATTTCATTTCCCAGTTATTAAAAAGCTGAGAGCTGGCTAGTAATTATGCACTATCTCAGAGTCCTGCCACTTCTGACACATTGTGCTTCTCAACGGATCAGTCGAGCCAAGTGCTGCACTGGAATTTCACCAATGCTAAAGGCAAAGTGCAAGATGATAGGAGCTGGGAAATGGAGGAAAAAGCAGCAGAACCAATAATTAAAATAATTTTTAAAATAATTAGTATATTAAATAATGTTAGCAAAACAATGAAGAAAGATCAGATATTCTAGTAAAGACTCAGAAGCTGATTTGTTAGGGTGTGTTGGTACAAACTGAATTGCTTAAAAAGTCTGTGCCACTTACTGAAACTGTTGAACTGGGAGTGTTTGTTCCATATCCAGATGAAGGAAGGGAGGCCAAGGACCAGCGGCGTCCATCCGTTCTGGAGAAAAGCAGAAAGGGAAATTACTGTCAGGGATATATTGTGGGTAATAGTTGGGGTAAATAAGCATTTTCTTTCCTCAAATCTTTTAACCTCACGTTTTTACTACTCTCAAGTGTTTCAGATAAATCAGGTATACTATTTACAATTACCTTTGTGAAAAAGCAGCTAGGGTAAGTTTTAAAAGCAAAAGTAAGTGACCTTGGAAAAGATAATGCAGGAATCTGATGACCATTTACTTTAAGTAGCTGCTTTGTAAATACTACCAGTTGTGCAAAAATTGGAGTTTCTAAAACAGACAAACGAAATCAGCACAATTCAAACTTCTCTGAAAAAGACAGTAATGCCTAAGATTATTACCGAGGCAGTTCCTTGTCTTCCAAATAAAGTTTCAAATTGAGGAAAAAACCCCCACATATTATATCAAGAATCAACTGAAAGCAGACTTGTTTGTTTACCTAGTCAGAAGGCACTCTGCCTAGCACATCGCCTGACACAGCTGGTGAATTACATCCACTACAGCAGATCTAAACAGAGCCAAGAGGTCCACTCAAAGTACAGAGGAGATAGAAACCACAGAAATTCCAGCTAGGGTCTCTTTCTCCTTCAGTCAATATAATATTAGTAGTTATTTCCTTATCATAGCCAAAGAAACATGACCCTTAGCGAAAATAGCCAAAACATCCTAGAGATACTGCAGAAAAGGTCTTGTTTTACCAATGTCAAAACTGAGGAACTACGCAACTGCTTCGAGAAGAATCAGTATTGCTCTCCTTGAAACCTGCTTCTCCCTCCAAAACCCACTTCAGTGAGGATGGAAACTGAACTACATTCAGCTCAAGCTCAGTCCCAGCACTTTTTCTGCCTCTGATTCCATTTCAGTCTCGCACACATTTTGTGGTGTCCTATAATGTGTCTTGTATGTTTGGATGTATGTTAGAGAAGTCTCTTCCTCATATCAGTCTCCACTTGTTTGTTTTATTACAGCAGATTATCAGTAACAGGTCATAAAGTGAAGCTGAATTAGAACAGTTCACCGTTCTAACTTACTATGGAAAATGTGGGGTTTTTTGGGTACACATACATTAATGCAAGTGCATTATAACATAGGATGTTTGATACAGGCCTGAAATAGTGCTTAGTGCTTATAAAAACCTCAACTGTTATCATCTTCCCAGTAATATTTCTCTTCTCACTATCCATACCCATGAAGCCTCATCTTCAGAAGAAAGTTCACTGCACACACAGACATAAGTGTCTGTTTATAATTTTCCAGATCTAGTTCCTTTTATTTTCAGGCACTGATACATACTGCTCCTCTCTGCCATCTATCTTAGAACAAGAGGGAAATAAACCCACTGTTCTACATCACTGAAAGAATATTGTGCCAAGAGAGTTTTTTTAAGAAGACTCATGCTTCATGCAGTAAAAAAAAATAATCAAGCTGTTATGCAGATTTCTATTGCATGCGGATGTTATAGCTAAACCCCATTTAGCCACAGGTGATGTTTTCTTTGGCACGACAATTACATGTAAAAGAACAATCTCAAAAAAGTCCAAGAGAAAATACAGTCCTTTCTGAACACTGAGAAAAACAACAAATGTCAGCATTACAAAGTCGCTGCATGATGTGGTCAGTGACTGAACACCAAACTTCAATGTTCTTCCTTCAGCTTCTTATAAGATACAGCGGTGATGGGGAAATATTTATGCCCATGCTTTAACCTCAGTTTGAACCCTCAGTCTCAAAGCAAGACAGTAGGTTCCTGACTTCTCAAACGGTAGATAGGAATGCACAGACCACTCATTTTTTTTGCAAAAGGAAACCCTAATCCCCTTTTTACCAAGTTGCCTAAATTGTGTATTGAAATTACTTCAGATTTTTTTTTCATTTTGAAAAAGTTAAGCAAAAATTTCTTTCTTAATTAGAAAATTACAGGATGCCTCTTCATGCTTGGGCTATTTTCTGCTGATGCAATCTAGGCAAGCAATGTGCTAAGCAGTCAGGACAATGCGTATGAGCATATGCTCTATTCTAGCAGAAAGAAGTGGGACAAGAGCAGAAATCTGCCAAATAAAAGGCAATGGGAATAAGACTTTTAAAGAAAATTCCCCCTTCATTTATGCAAAACATTTCAAAGTTACTTCAGTGTTTTGTTAATAAACATTTTTAGGGAGACTTCATGCAATATTGCTTCAGAAAAAGATACTTGGAAAGACATTTTTAGGTCTTTTATTTATTATAGACCCTTTGCTAGTACAATAAAAACATGTGAACAACAAATTTTGCCTTTAAAATGTCATTTTAATTAATTAATTAAGGAGGTATTTTTATAGCAGCTAAATGCTATTCAATGAACAGTAGATCAATTTCAAAACAAGAAGGCACTAGAAGAATACATCTTCTCCAGAGCACCACCTGTTTATCATTTTAAGGCAAAATGCAATGATTTCCTGTTTTGATTACTGAAGAATAAAAGCTGAATGCCTGAGTGGGGTTATTACAGCATGAACTTGTTAGGGACACAGGCTCAGCTGCGCAGAAGCATAGTTCATACACATACACAAAAAACAGCAATATGATACACATTACCTGTCTGCTCTGTGTCCGTGGCTGTATGGAAGAAATTGTACAATGATGATGAGAGAGGGAGAAGTAAAAGAAAGATACACATGTGATTTCTGAAAAATACTCTCATCTTCTGTTACTGGTATTCCACTAAGACCAGTTTTAGTAAATATGGACAGAATTAACTATACATTTTCTTATTGAAACAGGAGGGTCCCTGGCTATGACACAATCATTGAAAGGGTGTCTAGCAAGTGATTTATGATTAATCACTAGTAAAACTAAGGACAATCTTGCAGTATATTGTAGTGAAATTGGCTTTACGATAAAATGAGTCTTCCAAATGTGTGTC